>CM049823.1:35772669-35809530 GCA_027422435.1 Schizopygopsis pylzovi | reverse complement strand
ACCACAAACACACTAAACCTAACCAAACCACTCAAAAAACACTCAAGAATACTACAAAACACTCAACTCAAACCACTCAAAAACACTCAAAAAACACTCAAGAACACTCAAAACCAACCCTAACCCAACCAAAAACACACTAACCTAACCAAACCACTCAAAAAACACTCAAGAATACTACAAAACACTCAACACAAACCACTCAAAAACACTCAAAAAACACTCAAGAACACCTCAAAAACCAACCCTAACCCAACCAAAAACACACTAAACCTAACCAAACCACTCAAAAAACACTCAAGAATACTACAAAACACCAACACAAACCACTCAAAAACACTCAAAAAACACTCAAGAACACTCAAAAACACTCAAAACCAACACAAACCCAACCAAAAACACACTAAACCTAACCAAACCACTCAAAAAACACTCAAGAATACTACAAAACACTCAACACAAACCACTCAAAAACACTCAAAAAACACTCAAGAACACTCAAAAACACTCAAAACCAACACAAACCCAACCACAAACACACTAAACCTAACCAAACCACTCAAAAAAACACTCAAGAATACTACAAAACACTCAACTCAAACCACTCAAAAAACACTCAAAAAACAACTCAAGAACACTCAAAACCAACCCTAACCCAACCAAAAAAACACACTAAACCTAACCAAACCACTCAAAAAAACACTCAAGAATACTACAAAACACTCAACACAAACCACTCAAAAAACACTCAAAAAAACACTCAAGAACACTCAAAAACACTCAAAACCAACACAAACCCAACCAAAAACACACTAAACCTAACCAAACCACTCAAAAAACACTCAAGAATACTACAAAACACTCAACACAAACCACTCAAAAACCACTCAAGAACACTCAAAAACACTCAAAAACCACTCAAGAACACTCAAAAACACTCAAAAACCAACACAAACCCAACCAAAAAACACACTAAACCTAACCAAACCACTCAAAAAACACTCAAGAATACTACAAAAACACTCAACACAAACCACTCAAAAAACACTCAAAAAAACAATAAGAACTCAAGTGCATTCGACTGGGCACCCCACAAATAGTTATAAAAAACAAGTTTCAGCTCTCTAGACCACTAGAAATGAGAAAACCAGGGGGGGAGCACATAGGTGCACTAACACATATTGCCGCCTGGAGGTGCTAGAGAACACGAAAACCAAGTGCATTCGACTGGGCACCCCCAAAAATAGTATATATACCAAATTTCAGCTCTCTAGGTGAAAATAAACTGGGGGTGCAATACCATATCTCGGCGCCTGGTGGCGCTAGAGCTACCAAACTATGTGCAAACGACTGGGGGTCCTCTAATTAGTATAACCAACAAGTTTGAGCATTCTAACACTTACGGTTCCCGAGATAGTGGGGGGGGAGCACTTCGGAGGGGGAGCACTTATCGCATTTATCTATATAACCTAACCCTAACCCTAACCTAACCCTAACCCTAAACCCTAACCCTAACCTAACCCTAACCCTAACCCTAACCCTAACCCTAACCTAACCCTAACCCTAACCCTAACCCTAACCCTAACCTAACCCTAACCCTAACCCTAACCCTAACCCTAAATGGGCCAAAACTCAACGCGGGCTCCTTTTCAAACGGAACGAGATAGAGACACTGGCTCGCTTGGGTTGCGATCCTGGCACCCCACGTAACAAAGGCACCGCTTTTCAGCTCTCTGGCTGCAGGGGAAAAGGCAAGTGCAGTGCCGTAACCCGCCACACGGTGGCGCTAGGGAGACGAAACCACGAGAAAGCGGCGGCCCGTCTCCTCATTGATACTTGGACCGACTTTCATCTCCGTGGGCCCTACAGGGACGCAGATATAAGCAGATAGAGTCTGGGGGGGCTCAGAAACAGGGGGCTCAAATTCGTAATTTGCCCATATACCTACTTTGGACAGGTGAGCTCTGTGGACAGAGGGGCTCAAAGTGGCCCCTGAAAGCTACAGAGAGGCCCCACAGAACCCAAAATGCCCCAGTGCTCCCTGGGCACACTGCCAGTGACAGGGACAGGTGCCTGAGACCGGGACCCACCCCTAAACCTAACAGCCCCACCCGTTTCTCCATCGGAACCATATATGGTAACTCACTCGCGTCAAATGGGCCAAAACTCAACGCGGGGTCCTTTTCAAACGGAACGAGATAGAGACACTGGCTCGCTTGGGTTGCGATCCTGGCACCCCACGTAACAAAGGCACCGCTTTTCAGCTCTCTGGCTGCAGGGGAAAAGGCAAGTGCAGTGCCGTAACCCGCCACACGGTGGCGCTGGGGAGACGAAACCACGAGAAAGCGGCGGCCCGTTCTCCTCATTGTACTTGGACCGACTTTCATCTCCGTGGGCCCTACAGGGACGCAGATATAAGCAGATAGAGTCTGGGGGGGGCTCAGAAACAGGGGGGCTCAAATTCGTAATTTGCCCATATACCTACTTTGGACAGGTGAGCTCTGTGGACAGAGGGGCTCAAAGTGGCCCCTGAAAAGCTACAGAGAGGCCCCACAGAACCCAAAATGCCCCCAGTGCTCCCTGGGCACACTGCCAGTGACAGGGACAGGTGCCTTGAGACCGGGACCCACCCTAAACCTAACAACCCCACCCGTTTCTCCTCGGAACCATATATGGTAACTCACTCGCGTCAAATGGGCCAAAAACTCAACGCGGGCTCCTTTTCAAACGGAACGAGATAGAGACACCGGGTCGCTTGGGTTGCGATCCTGGCACCCCACGTAACAAAGGCACCGCTTTTCAGCTCTCTGGCTGCAGGGGAAAAGGCAAGTGCAGTGCCGTAACCCGCCACACGGTGGCGCTAGGGAGACGAAACCACGAGAAAGCGGCGGCCCGTCTCCTCATTGATACTTGGACCGACTTTCATCTCCGTGGGCCCTACAGGGACGCAGATATAAGCAGATAGAGTCTGGGGGGGCTCAGAAACAGGGGGCTCAAATTCGTAATTTGCCCATATACCTAACCCTAACCCTAACCCTAACCCTAACCTAACCCTAACCCTAACCCTAACCCTAACCCCTAACCCTAACCTAACCCTAACCCTAACCGGCCCGTCTCCTCATTGATACTTGGACCGACTTTCATCTCCGTGGGGCCCTACAGGGACGCAGATATAAGCAGATAGAGTCTGGGGGGCTCAGAAACAGGGGGCTCAAATTCGTAATTTGCCCATATACCTATACTTTGGACAGGTGAGCTCTGTGGACAGAGGGGCTCAAAGTGGCCCCTGAAAGCTACAGAGAGGCCCCACAGAACCCAAAATGCCCCCAGTGCTCCCTGGGCACACTGCCAGTGACAGGGACAGGTGCCTGAGACCGGGACCCACCCCTAAACCTAACAACCCCACCCGTTTCTCCATCGGAACCATATATGGTAACTCACTCGCGTCAAATGGGCCAAAACTCAACGCGGGCTCCTTTTCAAACGGAACGAGATAGAGACACCGGGGTCGCTTGGGTTGCGATCCTGGCACCCCACGTAACAAAGGCACCGCTTTTCAGCTCTCTGGCTGCAGGGGAAAAGGCAAGTGCAGTGCCGTACCCGCCACACGGTGGCGCTAGGGAGACGAAACCACGAGAAAGCGGCGGCCCGTCTCCTCATTGATACTTGGACCGACTTTCATCTCCGTGGGCCCTACAGGGACGCAGATATAAGCAGATAGAGTCTGGGGGGGCTCAGAAACAGGGGGCTCAAATTCGTAATTTGCCCATATACCTACTTTGGACAGGTGAGCTCTGTGGACAGAGGGGCTCAAAGTGGCCCCTGAAAGCTACAGAGAGGCCCCACAGAACCCAAAATGCCCCCAGTGCTCCCTGGGCACACTGCCAGTGACAGGGACAGGTGCCTGAGACCGGGACCCACCCCTAAACCTAACAACCCCACCCGTTTCTCCATCGGAACCATATATGGTAACTCACTCGCGTCAAATGGGCCAAAACTCAACGCGGGCTCCTTTTCAAACGGAACGAGATAGAGACACCGGGTCGCTTGGGTTGCGATCCTGGCACCCCACGTAACAAAGGCACCGCTTTTCAGCTCTCTGGCTGCAGGGGAAAAGGCAAGTGCAGTGCCGTAACCCGCCACACGGTGGCGCTAGGGAGACGAAACCACGAGAAAGCGGCGGCCCGTCTCCTCATTGATACTTGGACCGACTTTCATCTCCGTGGGCCCTACAGGGACGCAGATATAAGCAGATAGAGTCTGGGGGGGGCTCAGAAACAGGGGGCTCAAATTCGTAATTTGCCCATATACCTACTTTGGACAGGTGAGCTCTGTGGACAGAGGGGCTCAAAGTGGCCCCTGAAAGCTACAGAGAGGCCCCACAGAACCCAAAATGCCCCCAGTGCTCCCTGGGCACACTGCCAGTGACAGGGACAGGTGCCTGAGACCGGGACCCACCCCTAAACCTAAAAAACCCCACCCGTTTCTCCATCGGAACCATATATGGTAACTCACTCGCGGTCAAATGGGCCAAAACTCAACGCGGGGCTCCTTTTCAAACGGAACGAGATAGAGACACCGGGTCGCTTGGGTTGCGATCCTGGCACCCCCACGTAACAAAGGCACCGCTTTTCAGCTCTCTGGCTGCAGGGGAAAAGGCAAGTGCAGTGCCGTAACCCGCCACACGGTGGCGCTAGGGAGACGAAACCACGAGAAAGCGGCCGGCCCGTCCTCATTGATACTTGGACCGACTTTCATCTCCGTGGGCCCTACAGGGACGCAGATATAAGCAGATAGAGTCTGGGGGGGCTCAGAAACAGGGGGCTCAAATTCGTAATTTGCCCATATACCTACTTTGGACAGGTGAGCTCTGTGGACAGAGGGGCTCAAAGTGGCCCCTGAAAGCTACAGAGAGGCCCCACAGAACCCAAAATGCCCCCAGTGCTCCCTGGGCACACTGCCAGGACAGGGACCCAGGGTGCCTGAACCACCCACCCCTAAACCTAACAACCCCACCCTTTTCTCCATCGGAACCATATATGGTAACTCACTCGCGTCAAATGGGCCAAAACTCAACGCGGGCTCCTTTTCAAACGGAACGAGATAGAGACACCGGGTCGCTTGGGTTGCGATCCTGGCACCCCACGTAACAAAGGCACCGCTTTTCAGCTCTCTGGCTGCAGGGGAAAAGGCAAGTGCAGTGCCGTAACCCCCACACGGTGGCGCTAGGGAGACGAAACCACGAGAAAGCGGCGGCCCGTCTCCTCATTGATACTTGGACCGACTTTCATCTCCGTGGGCCCTACAGGGACGCAGATATAAGCAGATAGAGTCTGGGGGGGCTCAGAAACAGGGGGCTCAAATTCGTAATTTGCCCATATACCTACTTTGGACAGGTGAGCTCTGTGGACAGAGGGGCCAAAGTGGCCCCTGAAAGCTACAGAGAGGCCCCACAGAACCCAAAATGCCCCCAGTGCTCCCTGGGCACACTGCCAGTGACAGGGACAGGTGCCTGAGAACCGGGACCCACCCCTAAACCTAACAGCCCCACCCGTTTCTCCATCGGAACCATATATGGTAACTCACTCGCGTCAAATGGGCCAAAACTCAACGCGGGCTCCTTTTCAAACGGAACGAGATAGAGACACTGGCTCGCTTGGGTTGCGATCCTGGCACCCCACGTAACAAAGGCACCGCTTTTCAGCTCTCTGGCTGCAGGGGAAAAGGCAAGTGCAGTGCCGTAACCCGCCACACGGTGGCGCTAGGGAGACGAAACCACGAGAAAGGCGGCGGCCCGTCTCCTCATTGATACTTGGACCGGACTTTCATCTCCGTGGGCCCTACAGGGACGCAGATAACAGCAGATAGAGTCTGGGGGGGCTCAGAAACAGGGGGCTCAAATTCGTAATTTGCCCATATACCTACTTTGGACAGGTGAGCTCTGTGGACAGAGGGGCTCAAAGTGGCCCCTGAAAGCTACAGAGAGGCCCCACAGAACCCAAAATGCCCCCAGTGCTCCCTGGGCACACTGCCAGTGACAGGGACAGGTGCCTGAGACCGGGACCCACCCCAAACCTAACAGCCCCACCCGTTTCTCCATCGGAACCATATATGGTAACTCACTCGCGTCAAATGGGCCAAAACTCAACGCGGGCTCCTTTTCAAACGGAACGAGATAGAGACACTGGCTCGCTTGGGTTGCGATCCTGGCACCCCACGTAACAAAGGCACCGCTTTTCAGCTCTCTGGCTGCAGGGGAAAAGGCAAGTGCAGTGCCGTAACCCGCCCCACGGTGGCGCTGGGGAGACGAAACCACGAGAAAGCGGCGGCCCGTCTCCTCATTGATACTTGGACCGACTTTCATCTCCGTGGGCCCTACAGGGACGCAGATATAAAAGCAGATAGAGTCTGGGGGGGGCCAGAAACAGGGGTCTCAAATTCGTAATTTGCACATATACCTACTTTGGACAGGTGAGCTCTGTGGACAGAGGGGCTCAAAGTGGCCCCTGAAAGCTACAGAGAGGCCCCACAGAACCCAAAATGCCCCCAGTGCTCCCTGGGCACACTGCCAGTGACAGGGACAGGTGCCTGAGACCGGGACCCACCCCTAAACCTAAACAGCCCCAACCCGTTTCTCCCATCGGAACCATATATGGTAACTCACTCGCGTCAAATGGGCCAAAACTCAACGCGGGCTCCTTTTCAAACGGAACGAGATAGAGACACTGGCTCGCTTGGGTTGCGATCCTGGCACCCCACGTAACAAAGGCACCGCTTTTCAGCTCTCTGGCTGCAGGGGAAAAGGCAAGTGCAGTGCCGTAACCCGCCACACGGTGGCGCTGGGGAGACGAAACCACGAGGAAAGCGGCGGCCCGTCTCCTCATTGATACTTGGACCGACTTTCATCTCCGTGGGCCCTACAGGGACGCAGATATAAGCAGATAGAGTCTGGGGGGGGTCAGAAACAGGGGGCTCAAATTCGTAATTTGCCCATATACCTACTTTGGACAGGTGAGCTCTGTGGACAGAGGGGCTCAAAGTGGCCCCTGAAAGCTACAGAGAGGCCCCACAGAACCCAAAATGCCCCCAGTGCTCCCTGGGCACACTGCCAGTGACAGGGACAGGTGCCTGAGACCGGGACCCACCCCTAAACCTAACAGCCCCACCCGTTTCTCCATCGGAACCATATATGGTAACTCACTCCCGCGTCAAATGGGCCAAAACTCAACCGGGCTCCTTTTCAAACGGAACGAGATAGAACACTGGCTCGCTTGGGTTGCGATCCTGGCACCCCACGTAACAAAGGCACCGCTTTTCAGCTCTCTGGCTGCAGGGGAAAAGGCAAGTGCAGTGCCGTAACCCGCCACACGGTGGCGCTGGGGAGACGAAACCACGAGAAAAGCGGCGGCCCTCTCCTCATTGATACTTGGACCGACTTTCATCTCCTGGGCCCTACAGGGACGCAGAATATAAGCAGATAGAGTCTGGGGGGCTCAGAAACAGGGGGCTCAAATTCGTAATTTGCCCATATACCTAACCCTAACCCTAACCCTAACCCTAACCCTAACCCTAAATAACCCTAAACCCTAACTAACCCTAACCCTAACCCTAACCTAACCCTAACCCTAACCCTAACCTAACCATTGGTAACCCCCAGAGAAAAAACAACCCTGCAGAACACTAAAATCTTAAAATATAGCCCTATAAAAATATTATAAATTATTTCTTGCCCTAGATTAAAAAACCATACTGTACAGAAACAAACAATCCCTAAACCTAACCATTGGTAACCCCCAGAGAAAAAAACCAACTCTGCAGAACACTAAAATATTAAAATATAGCCCTATAAAAAGTATTATAAAAATATATTTCTTACCCTAGATTAAAAACCATACTCTGATGGGTGGCGGGCTCCGGTCGCGGGACCAGCCCCAAGTGGGACTAGAGAGTGGCCAAAGGAGTGGAAGGACAGTGCACAACCGAAAGTTGGACCTTGTTTCGATTTCTGGATTTTTTAACCCCTAACCCTAACGATTGGGGGTCCTCTAATTAGTATATATACCGAATTTCAGCATCACAGGACCTATAGAAACCAAGTGCACCCCACCTTATAAGGGGGTGCAGTACCATATCTCGGCCCCTGGTGGTGCTAGAGATACCAAAATATGTGCAAACGACTAGGCATCCTCTAATTAGTATTTATAACCGAATTTCAGCCTCATAGGGAAAAATTTAAAATTTAAATTTAAGTGCACCCCCCTTTCTTTAGGGGTGCACTTTCGCATTTTCCCTATATACCTAACCCTAACCCTAACCCTAACCCTATACTGTCAAATTGCACATCGTTAAAACATCAACTGCGATATTTTTGCAGACGATATATTAACATACCCCTAATTCAGGTTATCATTTTTCATCAGTATTTGTGTTCCCTGGGAATCGAACCCACAACCTTTTGTGCTGCAACGCAACGCTCTAACACTGAGCCACACAGGAACACAGATTCGTTTAAAAAACGCGAACAAAACAAAAAACACAGCTGTGTTTGAAAATGGAGATGAACAGCGGCTCAGCTAAGACTTTGTCTGAAACTCTTTTTGTTGACGGAATAGAGCAAAATAAGGCCATAGTGTTGTAGTCACATAAGATGAGAAGATATGTGACAGACGAACAGTTTTTTCTGATTTGAAAAACAAATGATCTGAAGATTACACCGACTGTAGATCAGATGTGAATGATAATATACATGAATCTAATCTGAGTGTTACAGTTTCAAGATTGACTTTACTGATGATCAACAGCTGTTGGGGACTGCCCCACTAATGCCAGTTCTTTAAAGGTTGTTAACCAC
This sequence comes from Schizopygopsis pylzovi, assembly GCA_027422435.1. Lineage (NCBI taxonomy): Eukaryota > Metazoa > Chordata > Actinopteri > Cypriniformes > Cyprinidae > Schizopygopsis > Schizopygopsis pylzovi. The sequence goes on along the minus strand of CM049823.1, from coordinate 35,800,679 downwards.
TTCAGCACACTGATCAGGGAGTCGGAGTCATCATAATGTCTTTCCACCATTTATTTATGTGCAGGGTTTCACCATATTCACACTGATATGCATTGGAGGTAGTTTCTGCAATGAAACAATAAACAGAAGTAAATAACTAATTGTCTAACATAAATATTTGCATACTGTTCCAATAAAACAGTGCATTTCAAATTAAACAATAACTTTCAATGTGCGATTAGTGAACTAATAATTACTGGATGTAAACAGAATGTAAAGGAGCATATAAACAACTTAAAATACATTATACAACATCCTCATTATGATATGAAACATAACAAATGTAGAATACATTGTAAGGAATGAGAAACATATTTAAATGAGATATTAAAACATTAGCAAGATTAGCCGCGATACTACGGGGCACTTCCACATGCGTTTCACGTGATGAGCCAATAATCATAAAGATCGCGAACCACCAACATCACAGGCTTAATGTAGAAACAGATTCAGCAGTATAAACATCCAGTATTACAAACATAAAGTCATGGAATAAACTTACTTCGTCAGTAACTTTTGCCCTGCACTCAGAGATGCTGCACTGGTGGAAACTGCGTCATAATCTGTCAGCTCTGTATGCGTAACCAATAACGCGTCACTTACGCCAAACACGAATTACAGTTGAAGTAGCGTAGTGCATATTTACATAATGCAATCTCTAACCAGATATAAAATAAGTGTTAATATTATAAATGGTATTAAAAGATCATAATATAAAGAATTCACAACAACAGCTGTCCAGAGAAACTTCAGCTCATCACTGATGTGTTACCTTGACATGTGGTCTGGTCCCTCTCGGGCTTCGTTCACGAAGGACACCCTGTGCCCGGTCTTCTGTCCAAGGGTGAACAGCTCTGAAACTGCATGCTCCATGTTTTCTCGCATTAATTTTGTTCTACCCACGTTTCTTCTTTTATGTGTTTTCTGGCGGGAAGAAAACTAAGGAAGCTTCTAGACTCACAGCGCCATCTACTGCGCTGGAGTGTTTTCCTCCTTTTCTTATTTCTGAACTTATCTTCATACATGAACTGATCTTTAATGTTAAATATGTGACGTTGGGCTTTTTATAATACATTTTTCATGTTACATTTATGGTACATTGGGTGTTTATTTATCAATTGAAAAAAATAAATGTTATAATTTTTTAGCTAAACATTGTTTCTGTTTATTTGTTTTTCTGCAGCATACATCAAATGTATTACTTTTCTGAATTTTTTTTTTTTCAGAAGTGTCAAGTCAAGTCAACTTTATTTATTTAGCGCTTTTAACAATACAAATTGTGTCAAAGACACTGTACAATATCAAAACAGGAAAATAGTGTATCACTAATGTAAAATGACAAGATTAAACGTCCATTTTTCAATTAAATGCATTTGATTATTGAATATAGTGATGTCATCATCCAGCTCAGTTCAGTTTAAATAATATCTGTGCAATCAAGTTGGTTTGCTTTTTGGTAATTTCTTTGTTTTGGTGTCACTCATTATTCTTCTTTTTCTCATAAACTATTTAAAGAACGTATATATCTCTTTTTCCGCTTCCGGCGCTGCGCTGTACAGTCGACGTTAGGATGGCTCCGCTCAATTTGTGCTTTAATATACTTTTTTACGTATTTTTACTTTCTCTTTTTACACGCATAACGTCTGCACTGTTTATATACGACAGAAGAACACTTTTGGACATTGGGCACCACTGCACTAACCTGCTTCAGGACACTCTATCCACGGATCCAGCGTGGCCATTGGAGATACTTCGGAGCACCGAGGTTAACGATGGCCGCCTAAATAATCCCAGGCGGCGTAGGAAACATCGCGGGAGACGCGCTGGAATACGTAACAGACTGAGAAAAAGGGCTCACAGTCCCCCTCTACCGAGTATTCTGCTCGCTAATGTCCGATCCTTGGAGAATAAGATGGACGATCTTAGAGCCAGGATAAGTTTCCAACGGGACATTAGAGACTGTAACATCCTTTGTTTGACCGAAACATGGCTCACGCCGACGGTCCCCGACACCGCTGTAACGCCTCTGATAACTTTTCGGTTTTACGGAATGGGACAGCACACCCGAGGCCGGAAAAAAACAAAGGTGGTGGGGAGTGTGCTTCATGATTAACAAGAAATGGTGTGACCCCAGGAATATCTCCATTCTGTCGCGTTCCTGCTCGCCTCATCTGGAACACCTCTCCATTATCTGCCGCCCATTCTACCCTGCCCCTGGAGTTTACATCGATCATCGTTACTGCCGTTTACATTCCACCTCAAGCAGATACTAGCTTGGCTCTGTCCAAACTCCACGATGAGCTCAGCGGATATAACAACAAACATCCTGACGCTGCCTTCATCATCGCCGGGGACTTTAACAAAGCCAACCTCAAGAAAGTCTTGCCGAACTTTCATCAGCATATATCCTGTCCAACCAGAGGACTGAATACACTGGATCATTGCTACACCCAGTATAAGAATGCCTACAAAGCTCGTTCACTGCCGGCTTTTGGCAAATCAGATCATGTCGCCATTTTCCTCACACCGGAATACAAACAAAGGATCGTTCAAGAACCGCCGGTGGAGAGGGAAGTGACGGCTGGTCCTCCCACTCTGAAGCTATGCTACAGGCGTCTCTTGATGACGTCGACTGGGACATGTTCCGGGCGAGTTCATCTGACGTCAGCGAATTCACGGATGTCAGTAAGCTTTATCAACACGGTAACCAACCAAGCCACAAGAAACAGTAACAATAAGGACATTTTCTAATCAGAAACCGTGGGTGGACAGATCAATCCGTGATGCGGTTAACCATCGCACTGCCGCATACAACGCTGGTCTTTTGTCGGGAAACATGAGCGAATACGAAACATCGTGTTACGCTCTCCGTCGGGCAGTTTAGAGCTGCTAAAACTCAGATACAGGGAGAGAATTGAGTCACACTTCCAGCTCAATGACTCTCGACGCATGTGGCAGGGACTGAAGACCATCTGTTCCTCTGGAAACAACTCTTCCGCAGAGGTGAGAGCAGATCCGTTGCTGGCCGAAGAGCTAAACACCTTCTACGGCCGCTTTGAATGTAATGGCGGCGCGACTCTGCCGATCAGTGCGTCAGAAAGCAGCAGACAGAGCAGCGATGTTTATGCTATCACCTTTTCAGAGGACGAGTTCGGATGGAACTAAAAGAGAGTGAATGTAAGGAAAGCAGCAGGACCTGATGGGATTACTGGCCGCGTTCTGAGGTCCTGTGCTGATCAGCTTGCTGGTTTGTTTACTTCCATCTTTAATGAGTCCCTTGCTACCTCTGTGGTTCCCACCTCATTTAAAAAATCTGTCATAATCCCTGTGCCTAAGAACAGTAAACCCTCTTGCCTGAATGACTATCGTCCAGTTGCCCTCACATCGACAGTCATGAAGGTTTTTGAGAGACTCTTAAAGAAACACATTTGCTCCTCCATCCCTGCTACTTTGGACCCTCTTCAGTTTGCCTATCGGCCAAATAGGTCTACTGATGATGCCATCTCCCAGGTACTGCACTTCCTCCCTCACTCACATTGACAGCAAAAATGGCAAACTATGTCAGGCTGCTATTCATAGACTATAGCTCAGCTTTTCAACACTATAGTCCCCACCAAGCTAGCTGTCAAACTCTCAGACCTCGGCCTAAACACTTCACTCTGTGACTGGATTCAAGATTTCCTCACCGCCAGACCACAAGTGGTGAAAGTCGGCCAGTTCACCTCCAACTCCATAACCCTGAACGTAGGAGCCCCACAGGGCTGTGTCCTAAGCCCCCTGCTCTACTCTCTCTACACACACGACTGTATGTCCTCTTACAGCTCCACTTCTATTGTCAAATTTGCTGATGATACTGTGGTTCTGGGCCTCGTTTCCAACAATGATGAGGCCGCATACTTGCATGAGGTGGAGAGACTCACATCATGGTGCCAGGACAACTGTCTCTCTCTGAACGTGAGCAAAACCAAAGAGCTGATTGTAGACTTCAGGAAGAGACAGCAGCAGCCCTACACTCCTCTTATGATCAGTGGGACCCCTGTGGAGGGGTGAGCAGCTTCAAGTACCTCGGTGTAAACATCTCCGAGGACCTGACTTGGACTGCACACATCCAAACACAGGTCAAGAAAGCCAGGCAAAGACTGTACCATCTGCGACAGCTGAGAAAATTCAGGGTCTCACCAGCTATCCTGAAAACTTTCTATTCAGGGGCCATAGAAAGTGTTCTGACTCAGTGCATCTCAGTGTGGTATAATAATGCCACAAACCAGGACTGCAAAACTCTACAGAGAGTCGTGCGCTTAGCTGAGCGCATCTCAGGGTCTGCTCTTCCCTCTCTGCAGGACATCTACCTCAAACGCTGTAAAAGCAGAACTGCTAAAATCATCAAGGACTCAAATCACCCTGGTAACCATCATTTCTGTTTACTGCCATCTGGCAAGCGCTTCAGGAGCATGATGGCAAAAACTGAAAGACTGAGGAGGAGTTTCTTCCCTCAGGCCATCAGGCTCCTAAACTCAGTCTCATAACATCATTACATCCACAGGACTCAATTTAATAAACTGTAAACACATCCATTATTCTCCATCATCCACACTGCTGCTATGTGTACATACTCGGTACAACCTATTTGCACATTCTCTTGCACATCCGTGTTTTTTATTTAATATTTATTAATCCACAGTATACTGTATTGCACATTTTATCTCATTGCACAATCTTACTCATTTTTTTTTTATTATTTGTTCCCTTTTTCATTCTCACCTATATTTATATATATATTCTCTTGTGTTATGTTTCATTGTTTTATTGCTTATGTTATTTTTATTTTATTTTCTATTTTATTATTATTTTATTATTAACAGGGGGCTCAAATTCGTAATTTCCCATATACCTACTTTGGACAGGTGAGCTCTGTGGACAGAGGGGCTCAAAGTGGCCCCTGAAAGCTACAGAGAGGCCCCACAGAACCCAAAATGCCCCCAGTGCTCCCTGGGCACACTGCCAGTGACAGGGACAGGTGCCTGAGACCGGGACCCACCCCTAAACCTAACAACCCCACCCGTTTCTCCATCGGAACCATATATGGTAACTCACTCGCGTCAAATGGGCCAAAACTCAACGCGGGCTCCTTTTCAAACGGAACGAGATAGAGACACCGGGTCGCTTGGGTTGCGATCCTGGCACCCCACGTAACAAAGGCACCGCTTTTCAGCTCTCTGGCTGCAGGGGAAAAGGCAAGTGCAGTGCCGTAACCCGCCACACGGTGGCGCTAGGGAGACGAAACCACGAGAAAGCGGCGGCCCGTCTCCTCATTGATACTTGGACCGACTTTCATCTCCGTGGGCCCTACAGGGACGCAGATATAAGCAGATAGAGTCTGGGGGGGCTCAGAAACAGGGGGCTCAAATTCGTAATTTGCCCATATACCTACTTTGGACAGGTGAGCTCTGTGGACAGAGGGGCTCAAAGTGGCCCCTGAAAGCTACAGAGAGGCCCCACAGAACCCAAAATGCCCCCAGTGCTCCCTGGGCACACTGCCAGTGACAGGGACAGGTGCCTGAGACCGGGACCCACCCCTAAACCTAACAGCCCCACCCGTTTCTCCATCGGAACCATATATGGTAACTCACTCGCGTCAAATGGGCCAAAACTCAACGCGGGCTCCTTTTCAAACGGAACGAGATAGAGACACGGGTACGCTTGGGTTGCGATCCTGGCACCCCACGTAACAAAGGCACCGCTTTTCAGCTCTCTGGCTGCAGGGGAAAAGGCAAGTGCAGTGCCGTAACCCGCCACACGGTGGCGCTAGGGAGACGAAACCACGAGAAAGCGGCGGCCCGTCTCCTCATTGATACTTGGACCGACTTTCATCTCCGTGGGCCCTACAGGGACGCAGATATAAGCAGATAGAGTCTGGGGGGGCTCAGAAACAGGGGGCTCAAATTCGTAATTTGCCCATATACCTACTTTGGACAGGTGAGCTCTGTGGACAGAGGGGCTCAAAGTGGCCCCTGAAAGCTACAGAGAGGCCCCACAGAACCCAAAATGCCCCCAGTGCTCCCTGGGCACACTGCCAGTGACAGGGACAGGTGCCTGAGACCGGGACCCACCCCTAAACCTAACAACCCCACCCGTTTCTCCATCGGAACCATATATGGTAACTCACTCGCGTCAAATGGGCCAAAACTCAACGCGGGCTCCTTTTCAAACGGAACGAGATAGAGACACCGGGTCGCTTGGGTTGCGATCCTGGCACCCCACGTAACAAAGGCACCGCTTTTCAGCTCTCTGGCTGCAGGGGAAAAGGCAAGTGCAGTGCCGTAACCCGCCACACGGTGGCGCTAGGGAGACGAAACCACGAGAAAGCGGCGGCCCGTCTCCTCATTGATACTTGGACCGACTTTCATCTCCGTGGGCCCTACAGGGACGCAGATATAAGCAGATAGAGTCTGGGGGGGCTCAGAAACAGGGGGCTCAAATTCGTAATTTGCCCATATACCTACTTTGGACAGGTGAGCTCTGTGGACAGAGGGGCTCAAAGTGGCCCCTGAAAGCTACAGAGAGGCCCCACAGAACCCAAAATGCCCCCAGTGCTCCCTGGGCACACTGCCAGTGACAGGGACAGGTGCCTGAGACCGGGACCCACCCCTAAACCTAACAGCCCCACCCGTTTCTCCATCGGAACCATATATGGTAACTCACTCGCGTCAAATGGGCCAAAACTCAACGCGGGCTCCTTTTCAAACGGAACGAGATAGAGACACTGGCTCGCTTGGGTTGCGATCCTGGCACCCCACGTAACAAAGGCACCGCTTTTCAGCTCTCTGGCTGCAGGGGAAAAGGCAAGTGCAGTGCCGTAACCCGCCACACGGTGGCGCTAGGGAGACGAAACCACGAGAAAGCGGCGGCCCGTCTCCTCATTGATACTTGGACCGACTTTCATCTCCGTGGGCCCTACAGGGACGCAGATATAAGCAGATAGAGTCTGGGGGGGCTCAGAAACAGGGGGCTCAAATTCGTAATTTGCCCATATACCTACTTTGGACAGGTGAGCTCTGTGGACAGAGGGGCTCAAAGTGGCCCCTGAAAGCTACAGAGAGGCCCCACAGAACCCAAAATGCCCCCAGTGCTCCCTGGGCACACTGCCAGTGACAGGGACAGGTGCCTGAGACCGGGACCCACCCCTAAACCTAACAGCCCCACCCGTTTCTCCATCGGAACCATATATGGTAACTCACTCGCGTCAAATGGGCCAAAACTCAACGCGGGCTCCTTTTCAAACGGAACGAGATAGAGACACTGGCTCGCTTGGGTTGCGATCCTGGCACCCCACGTAACAAAGGCACCGCTTTTCAGCTCTCTGGCTGCAGGGGAAAAGGCAAGTGCAGTGCCGTAACCCGCCACACGGTGGCGCTGGGGAGACGAAACCACGAGAAAGCGGCGGCCCGTCTCCTCATTGATACTTGGACCGACTTTCATCTCCGTGGGCCCTACAGGGACGCAGATATAAGCAGATAGAGTCTGGGGGGGCTCAGAAACAGGGGGCTCAAATTCGTAATTTGCCCATATACCTACTTTGGACAGGTGAGCTCTGTGGACAGAGGGGCTCAAAGTGGCCCCTGAAAGCTACAGAGAGGCCCCACAGAACCCAAAATGCCCCCAGTGCTCCCTGGGCACACTGCCAGTGACAGGGACAGGTGCCTGAGACCGGGACCCACCCCTAAACCTAACAGCCCCACCCGTTTCTCCATCGGAACCATATATGGTAACTCACTCGCGTCAAATGGGCCAAAACTCAACGCGGGCTCCTTTTCAAACGGAACGAGATAGAGACACTGGCTCGCTTGGGTTGCGATCCTGGCACCCCACGTAACAAAGGCACCGCTTTTCAGCTCTCTGGCTGCAGGGGAAAAGGCAAGTGCAGTGCCGTAACCCGCCACACGGTGGCGCTGGGGAGACGAAACCACGAGAAAGCGGCGGCCCGTCTCCTCATTGATACTTGGACCGACTTTCATCTCCGTGGGCCCTACAGGGACGCAGATATAAGCAGATAGAGTCTGGGGGGGCTCAGAAACAGGGGGCTCAAATTCGTAATTTGCCCATATACCTACTTTGGACAGGTGAGCTCTGTGGACAGAGGGGCTCAAAGTGGCCCCTGAAAGCTACAGAGAGGCCCCACAGAACCCAAAATGCCCCCAGTGCTCCCTGGGCACACTGCCAGTGACAGGGACAGGTGCCTGAGACCGGGACCCACCCCTAAACCTAACAGCCCCACCCGTTTCTCCATCGGAACCATATATGGTAACTCACTCGCGTCAAATGGGCCAAAACTCAACGCGGGCTCCTTTTCAAACGGAACGAGATAGAGACACTGGCTCGCTTGGGTTGCGATCCTGGCACCCCACGTAACAAAGGCACCGCTTTTCAGCTCTCTGGCTGCAGGGGAAAAGGCAAGTGCAGTGCCGTAACCCGCCACACGGTGGCGCTGGGGAGACGAAACCACGAGAAAGCGGCGGCCCGTCTCCTCATTGATACTTGGACCGACTTTCATCTCCGTGGGCCCTACAGGGACGCAGATATAAGCAGATAGAGTCTGGGGGGGCTCAGAAACAGGGGGCTCAAATTCGTAATTTGCCCATATACCTAACCCTAACCCTAACCCTAACCCTAACCCTAACCCTAACCTAACCCTAACCCTAACTAACCCTAACCCTAACCCTAACCTAACCCTAACCCTAACCCTAACCTAACCATTGGTAACCCCCAGAGAAAAAACAACCCTGCAGAACACTAAAATCTTAAAATATAGCCCTATAAAAATATTATAAATATATTTCTTGCCCTAGATTAAAAAACCATACTGTACAGAAACAACACAATCCCTAAACCTAACCATTGGTAACCCCCAGAGAAAAAAACAACTCTGCAGAACACTAAAATATTAAAATATAGCCCTATAAAAAGTATTATAAATATATTTCTTACCCTAGATTAAAAACCATACTCTGATGGGTGGCGGGCTCCGGTCGCGGGACCAGCCCCAAGTGGGACTAGAGAGTGGCCAGAAGGAGTGGAAGGACAGTGCACAACCGAAGTTGGACCTTGTTTCGATTTCTGGATTTTTTAACCCCTAACCCTAACGATTGGGGGTCCTCTAATTAGTATATATACCGAATTTCAGCATCACAGGACCTATAGAAACCAAGTGCACCCCACCTTATAAGGGGGTGCAGTACCATATCTCGGCCCCTGGTGGTGCTAGAGATACCAAAATATGTGCAAACGACTAGGCATCCTCTAATTAGTATATATACCGAATTTCAGCCTCATAGGAAAATAAATTTAAGTGCACCCCCCCTTTCTATAGGGGTGCACTTTCGCATTTATCCCTATATACCTAACCCTAACCCTAACCCTAACCCTATACTGTCAAATTGCACATCGTTAAAACATCAACTGCGATATTTTTGCAGACGATATATCACATACCCCTAATTCAGGTTATACATTTTTCATCAGTATTTGTGTTCCCTGGGAATCGAACCCACAACCTTTTGTGCTGCTAACGCAACGCTCTAACACTGAGCCACACAGGAACACAGATTCGTTTAAAAACGCAAACAAAACAAAACACAGCTGTGTTTGAATGGAGATGAACAGCGGCTCAGCTAAGACTTTGTCTGAAACTCTTTTTGTTGACGGAATAGAGCAAAATAAGGCCATAGTGTTGTAGTCACATAAGATGAGAAGATATGTGACAGACGAACAGTTTTTTCTGATTTGAAAACAAATGATCTGAAGATACACCGACTGTAGATCAGATGTGAATGATAATATACATGAATCTAATCTGAGTGTTACAGTTTCAAGATTGACTTTACTGATGATCAACAGCTGTTGGGGACTGCCCCACTAATGCCAGTTCTTTAAAGGTGTTAACCACTTCAGCACACTGATCAGGGAGTCGGAGTCATCATAATGTCTTTCCACCATTTATTTATGTGCAGGGTTTCACCATATACACACTGATATGCATTGGAGGTAGTTTCTGCAATGAACAATAAACAGAAGTAAATAACTAATTGTCTAACATAAATATTTGCATACTGTTCCAATAAAACAGTGCATTTCAAATTAAACAATAACTTTCAATGTGCGATTAGTGAACTAATAATTACTGGATGTAAACAGAATGTAAAGGAGCATATAAACAACTTAAAATACATTATACAACATCCTCATTATGATATGAACCATAACAAATGTAGAATACATTGTAAGGAATGAGAAACATATTTAAATGAGATATTAAAACATTAGCAAGATTAGCCGCGATACTACGGGGCACTTCAACATGCGTTTCACGTGATGAGCCAATAATCATAAAGATCGCGAACCACCAACATCACAGGCTTAATGTAGAAACAGATTCAGCAGTATAAACATCCAGTATTACAAACATAAAGTCATGGAATAAACTTACTTCGTCAGTAACTTTTGCCCTGCACTCAGAGATGCTGCACTGGTGGAAACTGCGTCATAATCTGTCAGCTCTGTATGCGTAACCAATAACGCGTCACTTACGCCAAACACGAATTACAGTTGAAATAGCGTAGTGCATATTTACATAATGCAATCTCTAACCAGATATAAAATAAGTGTTAATATTATAAATGGTATTAAAAGATACATAATATAAAGAATTCACAACAACAGCTGTCCAGAGAAACTTCAGCTCATCACTGATGTGTTACCTTGACATGTGGTCTGGTCCCTCTCGGGCTTCGTTCACGAAGGACACCCTGTGCCCGGTCTTCTGTCCAAGGGTGAACAGCTCTGAAACTGCATGCTCCATGTTTTCTCGCATTAATTTTGTTCTACCCACGTTTCTTCTTTTATGTGTTTTCTGGCGGGAAGAAAACTAAGGAAGCTTCTAGACTCACAGCGCCATCTACTGCGCTGGAGTGTTTTCCTCCGTTTTCTTATTTCTGAACTTATCTTCATACATGAACTGATCTTTAATGTTAAATATGTGACGTTGGGCTTTTTATAATACATTTTTCATGTTACATTTATGGTACATTGGGTGTTTATTTATCAATTGAAAAAAATAAATGTTATAATTTTTTAGCTAAACATTGTTTCTGTTTATTTGTTTTTCTGCAGCATACATCAAATGTATTACTTTTCTGAATTTTTTTTTTTTCAGAAGTGTCAAGTCAAGTCAACTTTATTTATTTAGCGCTTTTAACAATACAAATTGTGTCAAAGACACTGTACAATATCAAAACAGGAAAATAGTGTATCACTAATGTAAAATGACAAGATTAAACGTCCATTTTTCAATTAAATGCATTTGATTATTGAATATAGTGATGTCATCATCCAGCTCAGTTCAGTTTAAATAATATCTGTGCAATCAAGTTGGTTTGCTTTTGGTAATTTCTTTGTTTTGGTGTCACTCATTATTCTTCTTTTTCTCATAAACTATTTAAAGAACGTATATATCTCTTTTTCCGCTTCCGGCGCTGCGCTGTACAGTCGACGTTAGGATGGCTCCGCTCAATTTGTGCTTTAATATACTTTTTTACGTATTTTTACTTTCTCTTTTTACACGCATAACGTCTGCACTGTTTATATACGACAGAAGAACACTTTTGGACATTGGGCACCACTGCACTAACCTGCTTCAGGACACTCTATCCACGGATCCAGCGTGGCCATTGGAGATACTTCGGAGCACCGAGGTTAACGATGGCCGCCTAAATAATCCCAGGCGGCGTAGGAAACATCGCGGGAGACGCGCTGGAATACGTAACAGACTGAGAAAAAGGGCTCACAGTCCCCCTCTACCGAGTATTCTGCTCGCTAATGTCCGATCCTTGGAGAATAAGATGGACGATCTTAGAGCCAGGATAAGTTTCCAACGGGACATTAGAGACTGTAACATCCTTTGTTTGACCGAAACATGGCTCACGCCGACGGTCCCCGACACCGCTGTAACGCCGTCTGATAACTTTTCGGTTTTACGGATGGACAGCACACCCGAGGCCGGAAAAAACAAAGGTGGTGGAGTGTGCTTCATGATTAACAAGAAATGGTGTGACCCCAGGAATATCTCCATTCTGTCGCGTTCCTGCTCGCCTCATCTGGAACACCTCTCCATTATCTGCCGCCCATTCTACCTGCCCCTGGAGTTTACATCGATCATCGTTACTGCCGTTTACATTCCACCTCAAGCAGATACTAGCTTGGCTCTGTCCAAACTCCACGATGAGCTCAGCGGATATAACAACAAACATCCTGACGCTGCCTTCATCATCGCCGGGGACTTTAACAAAGCCAACCTCAAGAAAGTCTTGCCGAACTTTCATCAGCATATATCCTGTCCAACCAGAGGACTGAATACACTGGATCATTGCTACACCCAGTATAAGAATGCCTACAAAGCTCGTTCACTGCCGGCTTTTGGCAAATCAGATCATGTCGCCATTTTCCTCACACCGGAATACAAACAAAGGATCGTTCAAGAACCGCCGGTGGAGAGGGAAGTGACGCGCTGGTCCTCCCACTCTGAAGCTATGCTACAGGCGTCTCTTGATGACGTCGACTGGGACATGTTCCGGGCGAGTTCATCTGACGTCAGCGAATTCACGGATGTAGCAGTAAGCTTTATCAACACGCTAACCAACCAAGCCACAGAAACAGTAACAATAAGGACATTTTCTAATCAGAAACCGTGGGTGGACAGATCAATCCGTGATGCGGTTAACCATCGCACTGCCGCATACAACGCTGGTCTTTTGTCGGGAAACATGAGCGAATACGAAACATCGTGTTACGCTCTCCGTCGGGCAGTTAGAGCTGCTAAACTCAGATACAGGGAGAGAATTGAGTCACACTTCCAGCTCAATGACTCTCGACGCATGTGGCAGGGACTGAAGACCATCTGTTCCTCTGGAAACAACTCTTCCGCAGAGGTGAGAGCAGATCCGTTGCTGGCCGAAGAGCTAAACACCTTCTACGGCCGCTTTGAATGTAATGGCGGCGCGACTCTGCCGATCAGTGCGTCAGAAAGCAGCAGACAGAGCAGCGATGTTTATGCTATCACCTTTTCAGAGGACGACGTTCGGAGGGAACTAAAGAGAGTGAATGTAAGGAAAGCAGCAGGACCTGATGGGATTACTGGCCGCGTTCTGAGGTCCTGTGCTGATCAGCTTGCTGGTTTGTTTACTTCCATCTTTAATGAGTCCCTTGCTACCTCTGTGGTTCCCACCTCATTTAAAAAATCTGTCATAATCCCTGTGCCTAAGAACAGTAAACCCTCTTGCCTGAATGACTATCGTCCAGTTGCCCTCACATCGACAGTCATGAAGGTTTTTGAGAGACTCTTAAAGAAACACATTTGCTCCTCCATCCCTGCTACTTTGGACCCTCTTCAGTTTGCCTATCGGCCAAATAGGTCTACTGATGATGCCATCTCCCAGGTACTGCACTCCTCCCTCACTCACATTGACAGCAAAAATGGCAACTATGTCAGGCTGCTATTCATAGACTATAGCTCAGCTTTCAACACTATAGTCCCCACCAAGCTAGCTGTCAAACTCTCAGACCTCGGCCTAAACACTTCACTCTGTGACTGGATTCAAGATTTCCTCACCGCCAGACCACAAGTGGTGAAAGTCGGCCAGTTCACCTCCAACTCCATAACCCTGAACGTAGGAGCCCCACAGGGCTGTGTCCTAAGCCCCCTGCTCTACTCTCTCTACACACACGACTGTATGTCCTCTTACAGCTCCACTTCTATTGTCAAATTTGCTGATGATACTGTGGTTCTGGGCCTCGTTTCCAACAATGATGAGGCCGCATACTTGCATGAGGTGGAGAGACTCACATCATGGTGCCAGGACAACTGTCTCTCTCTGAACGTGAGCAAAACCAAAGAGCTGATTGTAGACTTCAGGAAGAGACAGCAGCAGCCCTACACTCCTCTTATGATCAGTGGGACCCCTGTGGAGAGGGTGAGCAGCTTCAAGTACCTCGGTGTAAACATCTCCGAGGACCTGACTTGGACTGCACACATCCAAACACAGGTCAAGAAAGCCAGGCAAAGACTGTACCATCTGCGACAGCTGAGAAAATTCAGGGTCTCACCAGCTATCCTGAAAACTTTCTATTCAGGGGCCATAGAAAGTGTTCTGACTCAGTGCATCTCAGTGTGGTATAATAATGCCACAAACCAGGACTGCAAAACTCTACAGAGAGTCGTGCGCTTAGCTGAGCGCATCTCAGGGTCTGCTCTTCCCTCTCTGCAGGACATCTACCTCAAACGCTGTAAAAGCAGAACTGCTAAAATCATCAAGGACTCAAATCACCCTGGTAACCATCATTTCTGTTTACTGCCATCTGGCAAGCGCTTCAGGAGCATGATGGCAAAAACTGAAAGACTGAGGAGGAGTTTCTTCCCTCAGGCCATCAGGCTCCTAAACTCAGTCTCATAACATCATTACATCCACAGGACTCAATTTAATAAACTGTAAACACATCCATTATTCTCCATCATCCACACTGCTGCTATGTGTACATACTCGGTACAACCTATTTGCACATTCTCTTGCACATCCGTGTTTTTTATTAATATTTATTAATCCACAGTATACTGTATTGCACATTTTATCTCATTGCACATCTTACTCATTTTATTTTATTATTTGTTCCCTTTTTCATTCTCACCTATATTTATATATATATTCTCTTGTGTTATGTTTCATTGTTTTATTGCTTATGTTATTTTTATTTTATTTTCTATTTTATTATTATTTTATTATTATTATTATTTTTTTTTTTGCACTTTCCATTGAGCGGACCTGTCCTGACCTACATTTCACTACTGATTATACCCTGTATGATTGTGTATGTGACAAATAATAAAGAACCTTGAACCTTGATCTCTTCAATGCTTGTAATTAGTACATCTCTAAATAAATTAAACTTGTGATAACAATGCTTGCTTGCCTCCCGGACATTTTCTTCCATGGTTCGCTTCGGTGTCAGTTGTGTCTCACTTAAATGTTACGAAACATCCCCAAAAATATCTAACTCTTAACAGGTTGAGAAAATTGTTCTGCACAGCGCACACACTCACTATCACAACATTTTGAGAAGTGATATTGCTGTTGTCAAGACCTCCACCCATCGACTCAGAGAGCGAGGGATTCATTACACTGATTCTAACTGATGATTACAGAGATTAGGTCTGTTTTTAAGGGATTCACAGAACCATGCATATTATTATGATTTCTGAAGATCATGTGACACTGAAGACTGGAGTTATGATGCTGAAAATACAGCTGTGCATCGCATGAATAAATTATATTTTAAAGTGTATAAAACAGGAAACCAATATTAGAAATTACAATAATATTTCACATTACAATTTTTTTTCTGTAATTTGATCAAATAAATACATCCTTGATGAGCAGAAGAGCGTCCATTAAAACACAAGGTCAATTATTTATTAGGTTTATGATATAGGCCTAACATAATATAATATAAAAAAACAAACTGAAGTATTTAAACTGAGATCTGTAAGCTAAATATTTTCAAAACACTTGAACGTGAATTCTTATATAGTTATCTAAACATCGCTATGAAGTGTAGTTTGCTCAATACGGTTGTATCTAATGTCTCTGAGTTATACGGTTCTGTGCCCGTCCTCTGCTGTTTCCAGCACTTAAGCCTCTCTTCTGTAATACATGACGACGCTTCATTTCACGTCACTGCGTTTGCTTTGGCTCTCGACTGGAGCTATTTCGTCCGCAATCATTGAAGTATTCGGTTTCTACAGCGACTCATTCGGCGCACATCATTCTCTTTCTATGAAACCTGTAAACCGCATTCACCGCTTCCAACTCTACAGGTGCTGGTCATATAATTAGAATATCATCAAAAAGTTGATTTATTTCACTAATTCCATTCAAAAAGTGAAACTTGTATAATGTATACATTCATTCCACACAGACTGATATATTTCAAGTGTTTATTTCTTTTAATTTTGATGATTATAACTGACAACTAATGAAAATTAGAATATTACTTAAGACCAATACAAAGAAAGGATTTTTAGAAATCTTGGCCAACTGAAAAGTATGAGCATGTACAGCACTCAATACATAGTTGGGGCTCCTTTTGCCTGAATTACTGCAGCAATGCGGCGTGGCATGGAGTCGATCAGTCTGTGGCACTGCTCAGGTGTTATGAGAGCCCAGGTTGCTCTGATAGTGGCCTTCAGCTCTTCTGCATTGTTGGGTCTGGCATATCGCATCTTCCTCTTCACAATACCCCATAGATTTTCTATGGGGTTAAGGTCAGGCGAGTTTGCAGGCCAATTAAGAACAGGGATACCATGGTCCTTAAACCAGGTACTGGTAGCTTTGACACTGTGTGCAGGTGCCAAGTCCTGTTGGAAAATGAAATCTGCATCTCCATAAAGTTGGTCAGCAGCAGGAAGCATGAAGTGCTCTAAAACTTCCTGGTATACGGCTGTGTTGACCTTGGACCTCAGAAAACACAGTGGACCAACACCAGCAGATGACATGGCACCCCAAACCATCACTGACTGTGGAAACTTTACACTGGACCTCAAGCAACGTGGATTCTGTGCCTCTCCTCTCTTCCTCCAGACTCTGGGACCCTGATTTCCAAAGGAAATGCAAAATGTACTTTCATCAGAGAACATAACTTTGGACCACTCAGCAGCAGTCCAGTCCTTTTTGTCTTCTGCCCAGGCGAGACGCTTCTGACGCTGTCTGTTGTTCAAGAGTGGCTTGACACAAGGAATGCGACAGCTGAAACCCATGTCTTGCATACGTCTGTGCGTAGTGGTTCTTGAATCACTGACTCCAGCTGCAGTCCACTCTTTGTGAATCTCCCCCACATTTTTGAATGGGTTTTGTTTCACAATCCTCTCCAGGGTGCGGTTATCCCTATTGCTTGTACACTTTTTTTCTACCACATCTTTTCCTTCCCTTCACCTCTCTTAATGTGCTTGGACACAGAGCTCTGTGAACAGCCAGCCTCTTTTGCAATGGCCTTTTGTGTCTTGCCCTCCTTGTGCAAGGTGTCAATGGTCGTCTTTTGGACAACTGTCAAGTCAGCAGTCTTCCCCATGATTGTGTAGCCTACAGAACTAGACTGAGAGACCATTTAAAGGCCTTTGCAGGTGTTTTGAGTTAATTAGCTGATTAGAGTGTGGCACCAGGTGTCTTCAATATCGAACCTTTTCACAATTTTCTAATTTTCTCAGATACAGAATTTGGGGTTTTCATTAGTTGTCAGTTATAATCATCAAAATTAAAATAAATAAACACTTGAAATATATCAGTCTGTGTGGAATGAATGTATACATTATACAAGTTTCACTTTTTGAATGAAATTAGTGAAATAAATCAACTTTTTGATGATATTCTAATTATATGACCAGCACCTGTATAGTGGCATCCGCTCTACAGCTGCATCACCTCTATATTCATCACCTCTACAGCCGCATCCACTCTATAGCGGGTTGCCCAAGCATTGCAATTATTTCGCTTTTACTAGAATTCAAATGGCTAACCAACACATTTTTGCTTTTGCGCGGCACAATATTTATCTGCGCGCACTGCTTAGAAGGAACAGTGTTGTCAAGTAAACGCACCTTTAATTCCAGAATTTGTAGATATTCATACTAGAAAACAAGACAAAAATACTATTTTTTGCAGCAATTGTAATTCTTACTGTTCTACTTACTAATTATGGCTAGTGAAGGAATGCATTCTGATAAAACAGCTTGGTATTTACACAGACACGTTCTGCTCATTAAAACACACTGAAATAATGCATGAACCATCACAAATCACGATATCAATCAAACTTTATAATTTTTTTAAATTTGGACCTTGGGTCTGTAATAAAGACAATAGGACAACATATATGGTTATTCTTTTAAAGGGTTTCTATCTTATACCAGAAACAACACAAATGTTTATGAGAGAGATTGTCTTCAGATTCCCAGCATGTCTTCAGTCACCTGCGATCCCAAGAGAGCGTTCCCATCACACACACACTGAGACAGGCCGGCCGCTGAAACACACACACACACACACACACACACATGTAAAAGCACTAACTCAGAACATGTGGAGTGAAATAGTTTGAATATTGTCTCACGTTTCTGAGCGCGGATCCATGACGCGGCCTTCATGGCCACAAACTGCCACTCGTCCTGCTGATCGGATTTAAACACATATAACCAGATGAGAGCGAGGACAGTGGCCCACACTGACCCGTCCACCTGAAACAAAAACACACCTCAAACACATGCACTCAACCAATCATCAGCCTGTCAGAGGATATGTCCCACCTGTGCCGCCTTCTGATTGGTCACCTCGTCCTCCGTCTTCCCAAACACAGCAGCCAATGAGGCGTTGAGCTCCCAGCATCCCGCGGCCTTCTGAAGAGAGACCAGCTGGAGCAACGGGTCCTTCTGGGGCTCAGCTTCTTCTGAAACACACAGAAGTCATCTGGACACCCATAGCAGCACTATTTCTGAGACCTTTATGATTAAAGCGGATTAATCTAATGTCTAACCATAACTCTTTTTCGCCATTTCTAAAGTTGAACATGAACACCTGATGTCGATGACATCATCGTCCAAATGCTGTGATGTCATAATTTACATGACAAAATATTTAACTGGTGCAAGACACACTTAAAAAGAAAACAATATCACCAAACCTTGACTGAATACATGTCTGTAATGACAAAAACAGGCTACTTTAGAAGAACTGTGCGGTGTAATGTACTTTCTCCTTTAATCCCCAGTCACTCGCATAAAGTCAATCAAACATTTACATTTCTAATGAGATGGCACGTTGATTAATTCTGAAATATTTACATGAAGTGTTTTTTCACTATATAAAGTGCTTAGAGCACATCAATATTTGGAGCATGTACTTCATTTGTTGGTTATTTATATGTATTGTGACGGGAAACATCTATATGGGATATCTGAGAATACAGAAGAGTTGGTAAATTTTTGACCAGTTTGTCAATAATTGCTATTAACTTTAATTATTGTTAAAGGCAATTCATGGAAGGTAAGAAATGCTGTTAACTTTAAAGACATGGAATGGGAAAAATAACTGAAAGGATTAAAATCAGAAAGCAGCCCAGTAACTAATGCATACTGTGGCGTCCTCATATACACTATATCGCCAAAAGTATTGGCACCCCTTCTAATGAACGGTTTAACTACTTTAGTAATTTCCATGAGTACAAATCTTAATGTTTAAGCATATAATGATATTCTAGGGAATCTAATTGTATAGCAACAGTTTGGACAGGACTCTTTTCTATTCTAACATGACAGTGTCTCTGTGTATAAGATCAAAGAGAAATTATGATTACTCATCACCAAACACCAATGTACATATGGGTGCCGTCATTTCATACACTTCAAAACTGATGCAACAGAGATGGAAATGCTATTTTAAAGTACATGAATGTCTTTGTTTCCACAGTTTGGAAGTGCCTTTTTCTCTTCTGAAGAAGGGGTGTCAGTGCTTTTGTCTATATAATGAATGTACAAGTCATTGGTGATGAGTTTGTGGCTCATTTAAAGTCACACCAGAGGTGTTCAGCTGCTTTCTGCAGACCAGTCAAGTTCTTCCACACTGACTGAATCATCATTTCTCTTTGATCCTTGTCTTATACACAGAGACACTGTCATGTTAGAATAGAAAAGAGTTCTGTCCAAACTTTTGCTATACAATTAGATTCCCTACAATATCATTATATGCTTAAACATTAAGATTTACAATCATGAAAATTACTAAAGTACTCAAACCTTTCATTAGAACGGGTGCCAATATAGTGTATGATCAATCATGTCTGATTAGGGCATTGTTTTCCAAACCTGAACCTGGTTTGTTTGACTTACCATCAAATGACATGGAATCACATTCAATCCCCATGCTGTCAGACTGCATGTCACATGCTAAAAAACAATATTTCAAACAGTGACATTCATGTAAAGGCAATTAGACTGATATACACATTCAAAAAGAGAACAAGAAAAGCTCAGTTGAGTGGTAGTATATTTTTCTTACATATTGGAGAACCCATTTCCGCTGCTGAGAAAACAGAGAGAAAAGCCTGGGCTGTTAAAAGCATAAAAACAATCATTCAGTGAGTGACAAAATAAAAGACAAAAATAAGACAAGCACAGTGAAGTGCTGCTGTCTGTGTTTTTCTCTTACGCCTTCCAGAACATCTCATCATTACAGGAGCACCCATTCCTAAGAAAACAGAAAAGAGCAGATACTGTGTAAGAATAAAAAACACTTTACAAACCTATCTGACAGAATCACAAACAAACCACAAATATATCTCAAGTCGTCAAAAATTGTCAAGTTGGTTGACTAACCATTCTTCATTTTTTTTTAGTGATCAACTCTGTGTTGGTATTGAAAAACCATAATTTTTCAGGTTTTTTTTACTTGGTTTAACCACAGCAGCAATTAGTGTCATGACCCGCATTCAATTTTGGTTATTAAGACGCTTACAAAACCTCAATATCTAATATAATGAGCAGCAATTTAATAATAAGCTGCAGTTTTGTTCCAAAGAGCTACGATCATCCTGAGATATTATTTATGTAAACATCTGTATAACCAGAACAGGTTCTTTTTCAATAACGGTACATAGAGATAATCACTCAACAAACTAATTTGGACAATTAAAAAGTCAAACAACCTCCACCGGGCCGCTTGAGATGGACTGAACCATGGAAATAGAGAATATTGTTTCTTACCGCACATTATTCCACCGCCACCACGCAATACAGACCTCATATCTAATAAAGAATTGAATGTCAAATGTTAATGGTGAGAGTAAAACAAATTATTATATACGTCTAGTACTAAGTGAGAGGAAAACTGATTATGAGATGATAATTGTAAACCAGCTGTGTCCAATCCTGATCCTGGAGCCCTAGTGTTCTGCAGAGTTTAGTTCTGCTCCACATGTTCAGAAGATCCAGATGTGTTTCATTAGGACTGGAACTAAACTCTACAGGACAGAGACTCTCCAGGATCAGGATTGTTCTAAACAGACAATAAATCAGTGAATGCATGCGCACGCACACACACGCACGCACGCACGCACGCACAGACTGACAGAGACACACACACACGCACGCACAGACAGACACAGAGACAGAGACAGACACACACACACACACACACACACACACACACACACACACACACACGCACAGACAGACAATATCATCGACTTCATTGCACAGATATTATTTAAACTGAACTGAGCTGGACGATGCCATCATTAAATTCAATAATGAAATGCCTTCAGCTGAAAAACTATCGTTAAAACTTGTCATTTTACATTTTTGACACAATTTTCCTATTTTGATACTGTGCAGTTGCTTTGTTACAATTTGTATTGTTAAAAGCGCTATATAAATATAGGTGACTTGACTTGACACACAGAGACAGAGACACACAGACACACACACACACACACACACACACACAGAACTCACATGGCACCGGCACACTCCTCTGCAGCAGTGGTCCTTTCACAGTCTGTTTGCTGTCTTTATTGACGCCGATGAAGGCCGTATGAACGCTGCTCACTCCGGCCTGAACACTGAGCTCCACAATCCTGCTCTTGGTGTTCTCTGCGTCTGCTCCTTCGGCCCGTTCCTCCAGCTCCAGAGAGCGGATCACAGAGCGGGCCGCCAGCCGGTGGATCGTCAGCCTGCAACAGACACAACAGATTTCTGGAACCCAATGACCAATCGGAAACATCGTAGTTGGTCAGAATTCACTCAGCTCTGAAAGCACCAGAGTTATTATTAAGCGCAGTTCTGCACGTTCATGAATCGTCTCATGATTAACTAGGTGGAAAACTTCTTACTAGACTACATTCATGTCATACTTTAAATTTCTCTATTTTGAACTGAAGAAATCAACACCCCTCTGAGACTCAAGAGCAATGTCCTATTCATGATTCTGTCCAATAAACTGATTGAAACCAGTGTGTGTGTGTGTGTGTGTGTGTGTGTGTGTGAGTGCGTATGTGTGTGAGAGAGAGAGTTTTGTGTGTGTGTGTGTGTGTGTGTGTGTGTGTGTGAGAGAGAGAGTTTGTGTGCGTGTCCGAGAGTGTGTGTGTGTGTGTGTGTGTATCTGACTAGTAAGCCAATTCTCCAATAATAGCTATGATGACTTTTGTTCTACCCACTTAAATGATAAAGGTACTTGCAGTGTCCAATCTATACAGACTGTGTCTGTTCCCCGAATAGTGAGTTCAAAATATAAATTTAATGCAGGATCTAGAACAAATCTGATCGTGATTAAACCAGAAAAATGCAAAATAAATGAACAAAAACAATTTTTAAAACTTGGGCTCCTAAATATCCGATTACTCACACCGAAAACAGTTATTGTAAATGAAATAATCACAGATAATAGTTTTGATGTACTCTGTCTGACTGAAACCTGGCTTAAAACAAATGATTATTTTGGTCTAAATGAATCTACTCCACCAAGCTACTGTTATAAGCACGAGCCTCGTCAGACTGGTCGTGGCGGCGGTGTCGCAACAATATATAGTGATATTCTCAATGTTACTCAGGAAAACAGGATACAGGTTTGACTCATTCGAAATACTTATGCTTAATGTTACACTGTCAGATATGCAAAATAAATCAGTCCTATCTCTTGCTCTGACTACTGTGTAAAATCTGTGCAAAAATAAAATCACATGCTTGAATGACTGGAGGCCCGTTGCTCTGACCCCCATCTTCAGCAAGTGTTTTGAGAAGCTTGTCAGAGACTACATCTGCTCTGTGCTGCCTGCTTCACTGGACCCACTACAATTTGCATACCGCAGTAACCGTTCCACAGACGATGCTATTGCCTTCACCCTGCACACTGCTCTCTCCCACCTGGAAAATAAGAACACCTATGTGAGGATGCTGTTCGTGGATTATAGTTCGGCATTTAACACCATAGTGCCTGCCACACTGGTTGCGAAGCTCCAGACTCTAGGACTGAACAGATCTCTGTGCAGCTGGATCCTGGACTTCCTGACAGGCAGAAGTCAGGTGGTCAGAATGGGCAACAACACATCATCTCCCCTGATCCTCAACACTGGTGCACCGCAGGGTTGCGTCCTCAGCCCACTCCTGTACTCCCTGTACACACACGACTGTACAGCTACACACAGCTCCAACGTCATCGTCAAATTTGCTGATGACACAACGGTGATAGGCCTGATCACCGACAACGATGAGACGGCCTACAGAGAGGAGGTGAGTACCCTGACTAAATGGTGTCAGGAGAACCACCTCTCACTCAACATCGTCAAGACCAAGGAGCTGGTGGTGGATTACAGGAGACAGAGCAGAGAACACACACCCATCACCATCGACAAGACACCTGTGGAGCGGGTGAGCAGCTTTAAGTTCCTCGGCGTTCACATCACCGAGGATCTCACATGGTCTGCTCACACAGATGCAGTGCTGAAGAAGGCACATCAGCGTCTCTTCTTCCTGAGACGAAGTTTGGAACGAGCCCCAGAATCCTCAGGTCCTTCTACACCTGCACTGTGGAGAGCATCCTGACCGGCTGTATCACCGCCTGGTTTGGAAACAGCACCGCTGGCAACCGCAGGGCTCTGCAAAGGGTCGTGCGAACTGCCCGCCACATTGTTGGAGGTGAGCTTCCCTCCCTCCAGGATATCTACACCAGGCGTTGTACAAGGAAAGCCCGGAGGATTATCAAAGACTCCAGCCACCCGTCCCACAGACTGCTCTCTCTGTTGCCCTCAGGGCGACGTTTCCGCAGCATCCGATCCCGCACTAGCCGACTGAGGGACAGCTTTTTCCCTCAGGCTATCAGGCTAATGAACAGTCACAAATAACTCACCTACATCACACTCCCACTCACACAACATGCCATGCACTGCACTTTAACACCGTTCAACTGGACTACACGCACACACTGCACTAACACATCTGCTATCACTGGACACCATACAATGCACATCCACGACACTGCATATGCATAATCTGTTGCACCTTTGCACATCTATCTGCTGCTCAACCAATCTGCTGATACTTCACACATTTACTAATACTAAGTTGCACTCACAATTAATGTACATATGTATAATGCGTGACATTATGTGCATAGTATACTGTGTACATATATGCATGTTATGTTGCCCATATCGTGTTGTATAATGTATGTCGCTGATGTAAATTGTGTTGTGTTTTTGCACTTTGATATGTACACTATGTTGTGTTACTGTGTCATATGTAATGTGTATTGTTGTTTTTGCACATTGTCTTCTGTACATGTCTGTAAATATGTACTGTCCATATGTAAATTGTTGTTGTTTTTTTTGCACTGTCTGTCCATATGTAAATTGTTTGTTGTTTTTTTTGCACTATCTGGAGCACGCTCATAAGAATTTCACTCACCAAGGCACTTGTGCTGTGGTGATGTGAAAAATAAAAGTGATTTGATTTGATTTGTACAGACCGCCAGGGCCATATACAGATTTTCTAAAATAATTGGCAGATTTCCTCTCAGACCTATTGGTTAATGTTTATAAAGCACTAATTGTTGGAGATTTTAACATTCACGTTGATAATACAAATGATGCGTTAGGACTTGCGTTTACTGACCTAATAAACTCTTTTGGTGTCAAGCAAAATGTCACCGGGCCCACGCATCGTTTTAATCATACGCTAGCTTTAATAATAATATCGCATGGAATTGATCTTACTGATATAGATATCATACCTCAAAGTGATGATGTTACTGAACATTTCCTTGTATCGTGCATGCTGCATATTACTGATATTAACTATATGGCTCCGCGTTATCGTCCAGGCAGAATTATTATTCCAGCCACTAAAGACAGATTCACCAATAACCTGCCGGATTTATCTCAACTGCTCTGTGTACCCATAAATACAGATGAACTAGACACAATTACTAGCAAAATGATAACTATCTATTCTCTAATACGTTAGAAACTGTTGCCCCCATCAAATTAAAAAAGGTTAGAGAAGAACGTGCTGCGCCATGGTACAACAGTTATACCCATTCTCTCAAGAAAGAAACTCGTAATCTTGAGCGCAAATGGAGAAAAACTAACTTGGAAGTCTTTAGAATTGCGTGGAAAAACAGTATGTCCAGCTATAGACAGGCTCTAAAAACTGCAAGAACCGAGTATATCCGCAAACTCATAGATAATCACCAAAACAATCCAAGGTTTTTATTTAGCACAGTGGCTAGATTAACAAATAAACAGATGTCACCCGATCTAAATATTCCCTCACAGTTTAATAGTAATGACTTTATGAATTTCTTTACTGATAAAATAGATAATATCATAAATACAATAACAAATGTAGATTCTACAGCGTCTAGTACTTTAGCTTCATTCATCGCACCCAAAGAAAAACTGCAGTGCTTTACAACTATAGGACAGGATGAGCTAAATAAACTTATCTCTGCATCTAAACCAACAACATGTTTATTAGATCCTGTACCAACTAAACTATTGAAAGAGTTATTACCTGTAGCAGAAGAACCGCTTCTCAATATTATTAACTCCTCGTTATCTTTAGGTCACGTCCCAAAACCATTTAAGCTGGCAGTTATTAAGCCTCTTATTAAGAAACCAAAATTAGATCCTTGTGAACTGGCAAATTACAGGCCCATTTCAAATCTTCCGTTTATGTCGAAAATATTAGAAAAAGTTGTGTCTGCTCAACTGTGCTCCTTTTTGCTAAAAAATGATATCTATGAAGAATTTCAGTCAGGCTTCAGGCCCCGTCATAGCACAGAAACTGCACTTGTTAAAATTACAAATGACTTGCTTCTTGCGTCAGACAAAGGCTGCATCTCGTTGCTAGTTTTACTTGATCTTAGTGCTGCGTTCGACACTATAGATCATGACATACTCATAGATCGATTACAAAACTATACAGGTGTTCAAGGGCAGGCTTTAAGATGGTTTAGATCCTACCTGTCCGATCGCTACCACTTTGTTTATTTAAACGGGGAGTCATCTCAATTATCACCAGTAAAGTATGGAGTACCACAAGGATCTGTCCTAGGTCCTCTATTATTTTCATTATATATGTTGCCCCTTGGTAATATTATTAGAAAATACGGGATTAGTTTCCATTGTTATGCTGATGACACTCAACTATATATCTCAACAAGACCAGATGAAACTTCTAATCTATCTAAGCTAACAGATTGTGTTAAAAATATAAAAGATTGGATGACCAGTAATTTTCTCCTATTAAATTCAGATAAGACCGAGATATTACTTATTGGACCTAAAAAACAGTACACAGAATCTCTTGGATTACAATTTGCAACTAGACGGATGTACTGTTACTTCCACTACAGGCAAAAATCTGGGTGTTATATTAGACAGCAACCTATCTTTTGAAAATCATATTTCCAATGTTACAAAAACAGCATTCTTCCATCTTAGAAACATTTCCAAGCTACGGAACATGTTAAGTGTTTCTGATGCAGAAAAGTTAGTTCATGCATTCATGACCTCTAGACTGGACTATTGTAATGCACTGCTAGGTGGTTGTCCTGCATCTTCAATAAACAAGATACAGATAGTACAAAATGCTGCGGCTAGAGTCCTTACCAGGTCAAGAAAATATGACCATATTACTCCAATTTTACGGTCTCTGCACTGGCTACCTATTAAGTTTCGTATCAGTTACAAAATATTATTACTTGCCTATAAGGCCCTAAATGATTTAGCTCCTGCGTACCTAACTAATCTTCTATCACGCTACAATCCAACCCGCTCCCTAAGGAACTAAACTCTGGACTCTTGGTAGTACCTAGGATAGCAAAGTCCACTAAAGGAGGTAGAACTTTTTCATATTTGGCACCCAAACTCTGGAATAGCCTTCCTGATAACGTTCGGGGTTCAGACACACTCTCTCTGTTTAAATCTAGATTAAAGACACATCTCTTTAGCCAAGCATTTATATAATGCATCTCACAATCTTGTACTTTAGGGTTAGGGTTAGGGTTAGGTTAACCCTAACCCTAACCATATCAAATGCACATTATTATGCTTTAGCTTGGGTTATACTGATCATTTCATCCAGGGTTATTCCTGGATGGAACAACTGCTACGCTAATTGTCTTACTGTTTCTATGTTTCTGCCATGGGATTAACATCCCGTGGTAGCTAGGAATTACACAAGCTTCAGTCTGGATCCAACCCTTAAACTATTGAGATGACCGAACACATGAGAAGAGATGATGACAACCCCTCCGAGGACCTCAGAGGAAGCCAACCATCAGCGATTATACTGACTTAACCAAAGTCTGCCATAAATGGAGGATCAGCACCTGGAGACAACCTCTACAGCCCTGACCGTCAGCGGAGTCTAGGACACATAGATGAGCCCCAGAGACAGATCTCCAGTGAGGACCTCGTCACCTAGACATCCATCGGGGAAAGACCCCTGGAACCAGTGGACCACTTACACTCTGACTTTGCTGCAGTTGGAACAAACTACTGATTCGTCTGGCCGGAGGGGAACTGGCCCTTGACTGAGCCTGGTTTCTCCCAAGGTTTTTTCTCCATTCTGTCACCGATGGAGTTTTCGTTCCTTGCCGCTGTCGCCTCTGGCTTGCTTAGTTGGGGACACTTCATTTCCAGCACAATCATCGACTTGATTGCACAGATATTATTTAAACTGAACTAAGCTGGACAATGCCATTACTAAATTCAATAATGAAATGCATTCAGCTGATAATTGAGTGTTAAATCCTGTCATTTTACATTATTGACACAATTTGCCTATTTTGAAATTGTGCAGTGCTTTGTTACAATTTGTATTG
>CM049823.1:35742669-35770169 GCA_027422435.1 Schizopygopsis pylzovi | reverse complement strand
CCATCCCAGTGATGAGAGCCGTACTCGCACCCTCGCCGATCCCGAAGGAGAAGCACCTGCAGACACCAGAGCAGATATCATAATATCATCTTGTTTTAATGACGTGTGATTTGACATTATAGAGTATTTTACTAAACCCATTCAGAAGGCCTACAGAGCGCACTGCATGCATTCTCTCACTGCATGATTCGGTATTAAAATACATTAATAATGATCACAAATTCAGCAGAACATGTATACGTTTATATACCACTTCATACAGCTATTCGTTCCTGAACGAATCAATCGTTGTCTGGGTGATTCGCTCCTGAACGAATCAATCGTTGTCTGGGTGATTCGTTCCTGAACGAATCAATCGTTGTCTGGGTGATTCGTACCTGAACGAATCAATCGTTGTCTGGGTGATTCGTACCTGAACGAATCAATCGTTGTCTGGGTGATTCGTACCTGAACGAATCAATCGTTGTCTGGGTGATTCGTTCCTGAACGAATTAATCGTTGTCTGGGTGATTCGTTCCTGAACGAATCAATCGTTGTCTGGGTGATTCGTTCCTGAACGAATCAATCGTTGTCTGGGTGATTCGTTCCTGAACGAATCAATCGTTGTCTGGGTGATTCGCTCCTGAACGAATGTCTCTGTGATTCGTTCCTGAATGAATCAATTGTTTAAATGATTCGGTTCAGTCGTAATGACTCTGTTATGAACAGTGACTCGCTGCCACCTGCTGGCAGTTCAATTTCACATTTCAACTTTTATTTCTGATTTTGTTTTCATATTTAAAATAATTTCAAATATCAGTATTCAATGTTTTATGTTTAATATATAAAAAATATTATTCACGCACTTATAATTGCAGGTTCATGTCTTCCATTAAACTGTGTAAATGAGTGCTGTCATCAAAATAAGTTTGTTTACATAATAATTGTGTGTGTACAGTGTAGATGTATGTGTATATAAATAAATACACTCACATGAATGTATATATTTGAGAAAAAAATATATTTTTGTATATATTACATAACTATATACATGCAAATACACATAGATATTTAAACAAAATTATACTGTATGCGTGTGTATTTACTAGGGATGGGTCACGATTTTCGAATATTCGAATATTCTATTTAATCATAGAATATCGATTAGGTTGTGCGATTATTTTCTAAAGGTGTACCAGGGCTTGACAATAAAGACTGTCCGATGGCGTGAAGGACGCTCGGATTTGTCACTTCCCAGATCGGGCCACTGCAGGTGGTCACTAAATTGTATCATTTGCATGCGTTTTTAAGCATTGTTTGTTTAAAAATGTAAGCGATTAAAAAGCATTTGGGCGCGAAAGACAACTCCTTTCAGTACATGCGCGCTGTGTTCTGTTCTGTGTGAACAGCGCGAGCACCATCAGCCGCGTCTCTGACACGCGCGAGCCGCCTGAACGGGCAAATACATGAAGTATGTCAAACTACCTCCCTTGGCAAGTAACTTTAGCAATAATTCATCTATATTGAATTTATATACTGGAGTACAGATGCACCGATCAACAGGATATTTGTTTGTTTTATTTTAGAGCATCTTCTATTCCGTGCTTGAACACAAACTGCACTGTCGGCACTCGGACGCGACACACATACATAGTGTGTACACATACATACACACACACACACACACACACACACTATAGTGTGAGCACTAACCACACCGGAGAACAGAACTTCTGATACGTGCAGCCTGATTGCGTGAACAATAGACCTGTTAAACAATATATTGTGAGAGGGCCGTTTGTTACAGCGTCCCAAACAACTCAAAATAATAAACCAAAGTTAAAACGATGCACTCCACAGAGTGCTTCTCTGCCGCCTTCACGTGCTGTTTCCCATTAATGAAGCCGTGACGAGCTCCCTGCATTCAAATTATTAGTTTTTTGCTGAAATAATAACGTAATATTCCACTGGTTGATATATTATATTTATATGCAAAATATTTGTGTTGTTTTTCGTGTTAAATGTGAAGAATGACAGGTTGGATGCCACACTTATTATTATTTTTTTTTTGGCAGAGTATACAGGTGTAATTTTCACTTTAACTTCAGGCAATGTAACATGATTTTATGATCGTAATTTTGACTTTATTCTTAAAATATTATGACGTTAATTATTTAGTTATTTATTTGAGAAGGATAAACTGATCAAACTTGCGCTGGCCGCTTGGTATTTAAAAAAACTAAAACTTGAATTTAACAAAAATAAGATATTCCAATCATATTTCTAAATTAAATTAATAAAGAATTATTTATTTATTCATTGATTGATGCTTTAATCAGATTTAAGATTTTCTTTTTAATAATATGAATGTTCATGCTCATTTTTAAAATAGAATTGTCCTAGCCTTATGAGCAGTTGATAATCGATGGACTGTTCTGTTAATAAATGCCGTCACTCGGTTATGTTATATTAATATGTTTCAGCACTCATACTTTACAACCATTAATTTTCTTGGGTTAAGATAGACTATTCTCTAATTAATTAAACAGTTTGTTATCATACAGATTGAAAGCCTGGATGGTCTCTCTCCCCCTCTCTCTATCTCTGTGTGTGTGTGTGTGTGTGTGTGTGTGTGTGTGTGTGTGTGTGTGTGTGTGTGCGCGCGTGGGTGGGCGGGTGCATGCGAGGGAGGGGTGCGATTTTCGAATAGTAATCGAATAATACCCAGCCATTATCGAATATTACTTTTGCTTAAAATGCCCATCCCTAGTATTTACGTATACATAATAAATGAACACAGTACACACACACACACACATTACATAACTTTTATTTTGGATATTAATCGTTTGCTTCTGTGTTGATTTCATAATCTTCAATATCTAATTATTCTAATTCACTGATTAAAAATAATAATCCAACTCAAAAGATAATGGACACTTTTAGAAAAACTGATGTAAAAATCAGCTTAAACTTAATGGAAAGGGTTAATTGCACAGAACATCAACAACTTTATGAGTCAGCCGTCCACGGTATAGTCCTTAAGATACCAGCACAATAACACACTCAGCTAGTTATGGATAAATCCCAGAAACAGAGAGATTATTTGTGGTCAGTAAACACAGAGTAAAGCCTCACCTGTGAGAGTAAACGTGACTCTTCACCAGATCCAGAATCTCTTTGGTGTTCCACACCTCTCCATCAGTGAAGACGAACAGCTGAGAGCAGAAGAGAAGGACTCAAGGATCTGTGTTCGTCTGAAGGGGTCTGAAGGGTGTGCTGTACCTGTCGGGGGTGATCCGGGTAACACGGCTGACTGTAGATGTGTTTCAGCGGCTCTAGGATCTCCGTGCCGCCCATGTCTGCGCTCATGCTCTTCACTCTCTTCAGAGCCTCTTCCATCGTGTCCTCGCTGTACACCACACTCTGACTGCAACGACACACAGCGTCTCAGACACACAGCTGACCCGCACCAAACACTCCTGGAGGATAATCTAGTCACTGACGGGAAGAAGGACTGGAAGTGGGAGCCGAATCCGTAGATGTTGAAGTAGCATCCCATGGGCAGACTCTTCAGCAGCAGCAGCAGCGTGTCCTGGAGACACAAGTGCACATGAGCACTCAAATACACTCAAATGATCATCTCTGAAACAAATCATAAATCATACTCGAGCGCTTTCGATGCGCATCTGTGCGTCGTTCCCATGACGCATCATGCAGTCCATACTGCCTGATCTGTCCACCACAAAGATGAACTCGCCCTGAGACGCCAGTGATGACATCACATCTGCAGGGAACTCTGGGTACAAGCGGATCATGAGCGCCGGGTCGCCCATCAGAGATCCTGAAACAGAGACTGGACTGAATACAGCATCAACTACTAATCAAGCCCTATGTGACTCGAGTCATCAGAGATCAGTGCACAGACTTCTAGTAGCAGTGTGATTATCTGCTATGAGCAGCGTCTGGGGGGGGGTGTAAGGTACAGTACGAGCACCGAACTGAATCATATTGTGCATGTTGTACTGATACGGTGTTCAGAGTTGTACCTGACGGAGCCGCAGACGCTCCTGCCTCCACCACAGCAGAGGGATGATGGGAATTATCATAGTACAGAAACAGCTCCACGTCCTTATCGAACCGGTGACCAGCTGTCAGATGCACCTACACACACACACACACACACACACACAACGAGAAACATACACACACACACACAGAACGAGAAACACACACACACGCACAGGATTCTTGAATTTGAGACGTTAAGTGCATTAAATCTGTACACACGCACACACACAGAACGAGAAACACACACACGCACACACACACAGAACGAGAAACACACACACACACGAGCACAGGATTCTTGAATTTGAGATGTTAAGTGCATTAAATCTGTACACACGCACACACACAGAACGAGAAACACACACACAGCACACACACACACAGAACGAGAAACACACACACACACGAGCACAGGATTCTTGAATTTGAGATGTTAAGTGCATTAAATCTGTACACACGCACACACACAGAACGAGAAACACACACACACACACACCCACACACAGAACAAAACACACACACACACACACCCACACACAGAACGAAACACACACACAAAGAGAAACACACACACAGAACGAGAAGCACACACACGCACACACAGAACGAGAAACACACACACACACTCACTCTCTCTCACACACGCACACACAAAATGAGAAACACACACACACACACTCACACACTCTCTCTCACACACACTCACACACATAGAACGAGAAACACACACACTCTCTCTCTCACACACACACACACACACACTCACTCTCTCTCACACACACACAAACACTCACTCACTCACTCTCACACACACACAAACACTCACTCACTCACTTTCTCTCACACACACACACACACACACTCACTCACTCACTTTCTCTCACACACACACACACACACACTCACTCACTCACTTTCTCTCACACACACACACACTCACTCTCTCTCTCTCTCTCTCTCTCTCTCTCTCCCTCCCTCCCTCACCACACACTCTCTCTCTCTCTCCCTCCCACACACTCTCTCTCTCTCTCTCCCTCCTTCACACACACTCTCTCTCTCTCTCTCTCTCACACACACACACACACACAGTACCGTGGCGTGAGTGTGTTGTGCGTCGAGGAACTCCAGAGGATCCAGAGGGCAGCTGGACTCTAGTCTGGAGATGCGGTCAGAAGATGTCACTTCAACACTCAGAGACAGAGTGTAAGGAATAACAGATGCTGAGGAAACCTCTGGAGCCGCGGCCGCCGGAGCTGAGACGATCAGACAGAGATGCGTTATAACTCCGGATCAATCCAGTCCTTTAGCAGACGCTTTCATACAAACACACTTACAATGTACAGCCACTTACAAAACAGCAATGATATGACAAGTGCCATGAGTCAGTTTAACACAGTACATGCAGGCTTTATTATTTATATAATAGATCAAAAGAAAACAGAGAAACTAGTGTAAGAGGCCTTTTATATAAAAAAAACACGCAGTTAGAATACGAATAAAGTGCACGAGTTTATAAAATAGAATTAGAATAGAGATAGAAGATCAAATAAAGATGTGTTTCAAGCCGGATCAGGACTCGAGGGAACAGTTCATGTAAAAGGTTTAGGACGCAGCTGATTGGTTGAGAGTTGCTGCTCCCGCTTGTTATAAGCTGTTTGGACTGCTGGTCATGAAACCGCTGAACTACACACATTCCTAACGTAATGCATTTAATTCCTGCAGCTCTCCTACATTCATTCTGATGATGATGGAGAGATAAGAATAATCACCCGCTGGTTTGTATCGTGGGTTGAGCACAGCCGGCAGACAGAAGCGCAGCGCGTCATCGGCCTGAACGCTGAGCTCCATGATGTAGACGATGGTGATGGAGGCGTTCTGACCCGGAGACAAACAGCCCACACTCAGTCTGAACACATCTGAACTCTCTTCGCTCTCTTCCAGGAGAAACGCCTGCTGGCCCGAGCTCACAGCATCATCGTACTGATCCCGCGCCTGCCGGAGACAAACACAGACTCCAACACGAGCAGATGCTATTATTCCAGCGCACACACACTTGGGCAAAACTTTACACACCCCTATCAGAATCTGCAAACCGGTAACTGTTTTACCAAAATAAGAGGGATCATGCAAAATGCATGTTATACTGAACTTTTTCCCAACTGTAATTATCCGTAAGAGAAAGATGGCGCCACAGAAGACGACGACTCACGCTCTGACGGTCTTGAACCTCGGCCACGATCTCTCGCTCCTCGATCTTGGCGCTGAAGTGGCAGACTGCGGCGTCGGCGGGCAGCGGGAAGACGAACACGGCCTCCAGCGGACGCTCCTCCTCGTTCACATACTGCAGACACGAGCGGACGGACGCCACGTGATCCTTAATCTGCAGCTCCACCGAGATGCTCTTCAGAGGAACTGAGAGAGAAAGAGACCAAAGAAAAGGACAAAGACTAGCCGGCTTCTTGATGTTTACAGACGTGATGTAATGATGCATGCTCCAATTCCTCTCAGTACCCCTCCAATTAGAAGAAGACAACCATATTCGGCCAAACTCAGTTACATCAATTACATATTTATTAGATGTAAATCCTGCCCTCGATGAAATAGATGTTTTGAGTGTGTTACACAATCTGAAACAGAAAGTCACAGCATTAATTATAATTGAGATGTTTATACCTGGTTGGTTTTTATCAGACACAAGACCGCAGCAGTTCATCATGATGACGATCTGTGAAAACAAATCAGATTTTACTGCACATTATATTTCATAACTCATGTCTAATCACAAATCAGATTTTACTGCACATTATAACTCGTGTCTATTCAGACATTATCTGCTTTCAAGAACGGTTATTGCTGCGGTGGATAAAATAATGGGATATTTCTCATCTTCAAATGGTGCATAATTCTGCTGGTGTCTGAAAACGTGAATATAATACCCAGTGTTGGGTAAATTACTCATTAATTACATATTCAGCAGTGTAATTAGATTACTGAACCAATTACTCTCTCCAGAAAGGGTTTAATGATACGAGGTCAGTAACTTCATTAATTCTCACTATATCCCCCCCCACACACACACACACTTTTGAAATGATGGCCACGCCCCTGTGTTCACACTTCTGCTAAAAAACTTACACTGATTTACAAACTACACAAAACTACAGAAGCTAAACTCAACCTTCACTCATAGTATATACGATTATAAGTGTTTTTAATCAGCTTATTGATATCGATTCATTGACTGGTTTCAGTTTGATAAGCGATGTCAGTGACGTCACCACGCAATGTCATGCAGACGCGCAAGCACGTAGATGACGTGACCGCAGTGTTTACACAACGCGGTCCAGCCCTGCTTTACTAGAACACGAGTCATTCTGTTTCAGATTAACGTTATAGACACAGCAAGGGGCCGAAAGCACCGACAAAGTATTCACTAAAAGCGTGGAGCTTCTTTGCTCTTTCACAAAGTGAAGGTAAACTGAAAACAAGCCTTACTTGCGTTTCAGAATGACTCAGTAGATCAGATGAAGCTTGTGAAGATGTGTGAAGAAGAGTCTGTGTGAGTTCAGGAAACGCAGCAGTATTTAAAGGTGCAGCTCATGAATATTAAGCAGGAGGCGTTCTCTGGACCGCCCACAGCACGTGCTATTTCTGCTTTTAGGAGATAACAGCATTGTTTTGGTCATCAATGAGTCTGATACGAATTATTACTGTGACTATTTGTTACGAGCACCAGAAAAACAAGCAAATTACAATCTGATAATACATACCGACAGTGAGATTTAAAGAATAATATTAATATAAATAATGTTAGACTATAACCCTCCCTGAAGTGAATCAGAGCCATCCGAGAGAGAAACTCCGTGTTTTACAGCCGGGTCGGAAGTTCACGCTAATACACTGGAGTACACACACACACACACACACACAGAGACACACAGACACTCTCTCTCTTACACACACACTCTCAGCTGATCTCGGCTCAGGTCAGAGAGCTCTGAAGTCCCGAACTGAATCAAATGAGTCGCGAACACGCTCTGAAGCCCTGAACTGAATCAAATGATTCCCGAACTGAACCAAATGATTCCCGAACACGCTCTGAAGCCCCGAACTGAATCAAATGATTCGCGAACACGCTCTGAAGCCCCGAACTGAATCAAATGATTCGCGAACACGCTCTGAAGCCCCGAACTGAATCAAATGATTCGCGAACACGCTCTGAAGTCCCGAACTGAATCAAATGATTCCTGAACACGCTCTGATGCCCCGAACTGAATCAAATGATTCCCGAACACGCTCTGAAGCCCCGAACTGAATCAAATGATTGGCGAACACGCTCTGAAGTCCCGAACTGAACCAAATGATTCCCGAACACGCTCTGATGCCCCGAACTGAATCAAATGATTCCCGAACACGCTCTGAAGCCCCGAACTGAATCAAATGAGTCGCGAACACGCTCTGAAGCCCCGAACTGAATCAAATGATTCCCGAACACGCTCTGATGCCCCAAACTGAATCAAATGATTCCCGAACACGCTCTGAAGCCCCGAACTGAATCAAATGATTCCCGAACACGCTCTGATGCCCCGAACTGAATCAAATGAGTCGCGAACACGCTCTGAAGCCCCGAACTGAATCAAATGATTCCCGAACACGCTCTGATGCCCCGAACTGAACCAAATGATTCGCGAACACGCTCTGAAGCCCCGAACTGAATCAAATGATTCGCGAACACGCTCTGAAGCCCCGAACTGAATCAAATGATTCGCGAACACGCTCTGAAGTCCCGAACTGAATCAAATGATTCCTGAACACGCTCTGATGCCCCGAACTGAATCAAATGATTCCCGAACACGCTCTGAAGCCCCGAACTGAATCAAATGATTGGCGAACGCGCTCTGAAGTCCCGAACTGAACCAAATGATTCCCGAACACGCTCTGATGCCCCGAACTGAATCAAATGATTCCCGAACACGCTCTGAAGCCCCGAACTGAATCAAATGATTCCCGAACACGCTCTGATGCCCCGAACTGAATCAAATGAGTCGCGAACACGCTCTGAAGCCCCGAACTGAATCAAATGATTCCCGAACACGCTCTGATGCCCCGAACTGAATCAAATGATTCGCGAACACGCTCTGAAGCCCCGAACTGAATCAAATGATTCCCGAACACGCTCTGATGCCCCGAACTGAATCAAATGATTCGCGAACACGCTCTGAAGCCCCGAACTGAATCAAATGATTCCCGAACACGCTCTGATGCCCCGAACTGAATCAAATGATTCGCGAACACGCTCTGAAGCCCGGATCTGAATCAAATGATTCGCAAACACGCTCTGAAGTCCCGAACTGAATCAAATGATTGGCGAACACGCTCTGAAGTCCGGGTAGGAGTCCAAGATGGCGACCGAGTAACATCCAGGTGCTGAGGCTCTGCACTTGTTTTGTAATTTATAGGCCTAAGTTACTTGATATGTAAAAGGGAATATAATAATAATTTAGTTACCGATCCGAGTAGGTCTTTTTTCGTTCTTTCGTCTTTCTAACGATTTTTAAACTTTTCAACGAGCGCGATGGATGACGATAGGCCTGTTTGAGCTGCTATGCATTCGTATGCAAAGAAATCTCTGGATGCCGCCCGCGTTCAAGAGGAATGACGCAGCAAACACTGCTGGATCGAAAATCCCCCTGCCTGAAACTCCTAAACCACCTTCCAAAAAATCGAAAATGGTCGACACAGTGGCGTCGGAAAATCAGACGGCCTCCAATCTACACCTGTTGGAAGTTTTGGAGCGAGTTGAAAAAATGCAAGTGGAATTTCTGACTCGCATGCAATCCCTCGAGACAACCGTGAATGATAATACAAATTCGTTAAACAGTGTGACTGAGGCGCTTGAGTTTGTGAACAATCAAGTGGAAGAGATGACAAGCAAGGTGAACTCATTACAGAACCGGGTGGAATCGCTCGAAAAGGAGAACTGTGTGCTGCGTGAGACATGCAACGAACTGGACGCTTACAAGAGGAGGTGGAATCTACGAGTGAGCGGTATTCAGGAGCAGCGAGGAGAAGATGTCCGGAAGATCCTGATCGACTTATTCAGCAAAGTTTCTCCTGAGATAGCAGACCAGCTCCTCTACACGCTTGACGTCGCCCATAGATTGGGTCCTCGCGCTGAGGGAGCGCGCTTCAACCGCCGCATCATCGTGCAGTTTCTTTCACGCAACGTCCGAGATCAGATCTGGAGGGATGCCAGAACCGCCGCCGTCCTCAAAGAAAGGAAAATCAGGATCTTCGAAGACCTGACGCAAAGCACCAAAGACGCCAGGAACAAACTGTGGCCACTTGTGGAACGAGCGAGAAAGGAGGGGAAGAGAGCAGGCTTCAGAGGGCCCTTCGCTTATATTGATGGTAAAAGGATCACAGCGAAAGAACAGTTGGGCTGAATGTTGCTATGTCATCCTCACAAGTTGAAGTTTCAGCGCACCAAATGACCTTTCTTGATACTCACGGGTAAGCACGAACTGCAGTGGTTTTTTTGTTTGTTTTTTCTCTTCCTCTCTCATTTCGGACAGGATGGACAGACTGTAGATTGTGTTGTATATCATAATTGGAATCTGGAACAAGAAGATTTAAAGGACTTTGGCCATAAATTTGGAATATTTACTTTTGGAATCCATCCTTTGCTGTCTATGAGACTGAGTGCCCGTTTTGAAGAAGATATTACATTTCAATGACTGAAAGATGAATGAAAGAACACAGAAGGGGAAGGGAAAGGAAAAGAAAACGAAGAAAGACTTTTTACTCAAGCCCTTATACTCTTTATATTCCTTGTGTTGCAGAGTTAGGCGAACTATCACTTTCTTTGTTTTATTCTAGTGAAGGTTCTTCTATTCTCATTGATATATTTTTCTTTACCTAGTTCTTCAGGTAGTATTCTCTTGTTTCATTTTTATGTCTTTATCTTTGTTTTCTTTAAATGCCAGGGGTTTGAAAAATAACGTCAAAAGGAAGGCTTTGTTTTTGTTTTCTAAGAGGCACAAGGTAGATTTTTGCTTTTTCCAGGAAAGTCACTCAACATCTGGGGATGCCAGGTTCTGGAGGTCACAGTGGGGCAATGAGGTATGGCTATCACATGGGTCAGAATATTCTGCTGGAGTAGGGATTATGAAGCATAATTTTGGTGGTAGTATTCTGGAAACCAGTGTTGATACTTCAGGTCATTTCCTGCTAATGGTAGTTGTTGTTAATCAATTTATAGTAATTATTGTCAACATCTATGGATACAACTCTGTTGCAGAAAACTGCACTTTCTTGAACATGCTAGATCAAAAACTTTCATCTGCATTAAGGAAATATCCTACTGCCTTTCTGATTTTAGGAGGTGATTTTAACATAGTAATGAGTAACATGCTAGATCGACACCCTCCAAGGACAGCAGCTTCTCCAAACTCTAATCTTATAGCATTTATGGATAAATTCGATTTAGTTGACATCTGGAGAGAAAGGTTTCCGGATGTAATACAGTACACTTGGTGTAACAAAGACAGGTCAAGGCAATCCAGAATTGATTACTGGTTGATCTCTAAAACATTAAAAAATAATAATATCTCTATTAATATTAGCAACAGTCCACTGACTGACCATAATGCCATTCATATTTCAGTTAATTTATCACAAAATACTACAATTTATACTGCTAAAGCATTACTTTGGAAATTAAATAATTCCCTTCTTAAATATGAAAAGGTGATGCAAGAGATTAATGAGTTAATCCGGGTTTACTGGAAAAGGGCTGAATCAGAGAAAGCTTATGGACGGAATTGGGAGCTTCTAAAATATGAATTAGGGAAATTCTTAAGGAAATTTGGAAGTGATATAGCAAAACAAAATAGATTAATAGAAGATGGGATTCTGTCACAGCTGTCTGCTTTATCTTTTAAGGAACCCTTGACACATACACAAAACACTGAATACTCTGAACTGCAGAATAAATTAGATGAGTTGTATAGAGCCAAAGCTAAGGGAGCCTATGTTAGATCCAGACGGAAATGGCTGGAAGAAGGAGAACAAAACTCAGCATATTTCTTCAGGTTGGAAAGATTCAGTGCTATGAATGATTCTATTGATCGTCTCCAAACAGACGATGGAGTTCTTGATAATCCTAAAGAAATAGCTGCTTTTTGCTCCAAATTTTATAATAACTTGTATACATCAAGATATTCTGATAATTCAGCCAAATTCTTTTTTGATTCTATTAATCAGAACAAAATTATTTCATTTGAAGATAAAGAAGCTTGTGATGGTGATATATTTCAATCAAAAATTTTGCTGGCAATTAAGAATTAAAAAAATTAATAAAAGTCCGGGTAGTGATGGTCTAACCGCTGAGCTATATAAGATGTTTGACGAAAATGTATCTCCTTTCTTACTCAAAGTATTTGAGGAAAGTTTTGAATTGGAAGCACTTCCATCAACCATGACACAAGGGATCATCACCCTGATACCCAAACCCAATAAAGATAAAGAATGTCTAGAAAACTGGAGGCCATTCACCCTCTTAAATAACGATTATAACATTTTAGCTTCAGTCTTAGCGAGAAGAATGAAAGATGTCCTTAACATTATTATTGATGAATCACAAATAATCACAAACTAAATGATTCGCGAACACGCTCTGAAGCCCGGATCTGAATCAAATGATTCTTTTCTGAATTACAGCACAGAGCAGATGAGTCTCTGAAGAGTTTCAAAACACTGGATTTCAACAGCCGGATTCAAGAGATTTACAAAGCACTACTTTTTCAGTAATTTCCAAATCATCAGTCACATCGGTGAGCGAGCCACCTCAGTATATCGTTTGGTTTGACAGGCATTAATAAAGTATGTGCCCTTTGGGTAGTGATAAGTAACCATACTACCTTATTTTGTATCTTTGTCGGTATCTTTTGACATTCAAATGTAGAAATATATATTATGTATATATATCATATACATATATATATGACTCAACACTGAAGCAA
The DNA here is from genome assembly GCA_027422435.1 of Schizopygopsis pylzovi. Classification (NCBI taxonomy): domain Eukaryota; kingdom Metazoa; phylum Chordata; class Actinopteri; order Cypriniformes; family Cyprinidae; genus Schizopygopsis; species Schizopygopsis pylzovi. The sequence continues at coordinate 35,757,096 of CM049823.1, read as the reverse complement.
ACAGAGCTGCCATGAGCAAAGCAAACCGATCACATCGTGTGCGTTCGCAGTCAAAACAATCATAACTTTAACAGTATAGGAAAATAACATTTCTCATAACTTTAACCATATAGGAAAATAACATTTCTCATAACTTTAACAGTATAGGAAAATAACATTTCTCATAACTTTAACAGTATAGGAAAATAACACTTCTCATAACTTTAACAGTATAGGAAAATAACACTACACAGTTACACTTCAGGAAAGACCGCATGCTGAACATCTTTGCATTGATGGTTTTCTATAAACTTTATTTTAAGATAAGCCTTGCACTATAAACATAGTTAACTGTATGACGGATTCAGCAATATTTCATCTTCAAGGTTCATTACTCAATATGCAACTGAAACATTTATACAATGATAATCCAAAACTTTAAACTGACACGTTCTACCCTCCACCCAATGTTGTTCTACACCTTTTCTACACCGTACAAGAGAAACTTGTTCATTCTATAAAGTATTTTCATAACTCCACTGTAGTGTATTAACATTTATGTTATGTATGTAAATGGCATGATGTAATCGTGGTAACTTTGTTGGCTTGCTTTCGATTGAGAAAGTCTCTGATAAAGAGATGCGAGAGATACGTGAACATCAATAGACCTGTCGAAGCAGATGTCATATTGAATTAACACTGAAAACAAGGTGTGAGCGACAGAATACAGTCTTTATAACGTTACTGTATGTTAGCTGAAGGATTAGCATCTCTGATCTTCTTGTTTATCATGTGGTGACTTTCTTTCTTATATTTTACTCAACATATTTGTATACATATATATATATATATATATATATATATGACCCTGGAGCACAAAATCAGTCATAAGAGTCAATTTTGTGAAATTGAGATTTATGCATCATCTGAAAACTGGATAAATAATATTTCCATTGATGTATGGTTTGGACAATATTTGAAAATCTGGTGCAAAAAAATCTAATATTGAGAGAATCATCTTTAAAATTGTTCAAATTAAGTTCTTAGCAATGCATATTAATAATCAATAATTAAGTTCTGATATTTTTATGGTAGGAATATATTCATGGAACATGATCTTAATATCTAATTATTTTTAATAAAATCATAACATAAAAATATATAGTTTTGACCCATACAATGTATTGTTGGTTATTGCTACAAATATAGCCGTGCTGCTTATGACTGCGTCTGTGCTCCAGGGTCACATATGTTTATTATTTGTATCCATGGTTCAGATTTATTTATATTTTTGGTATCTGCTTGTAGCAGATGTAATATATACATTGACTAATAAAGTGTTTGAAATTGATATTGTAATATTCCAGTGATGACGTTGTGCAAACTTGTTCCTGCAAAACTGCACCGGAACCGAACCGACAGTCATTCTGAATCCAGATATATCTCGCCACTAAATAAGAGCAGCATCACGTTATAACTCGATGATTTTACAGTAGTGCACAGGAATTAAATCAAAGCTTCATTAATAATGAGAACGAGGAAGGCGGAGCCAGGAGTCTCTCTCCATTTCATTGGTTGTTGGTGCCGTGGGCGGAGCTCTGGTCAGCCTCCAGCAAATCATCTTTGGGTGTCAACCTTCAAAAAGCAATTACAGTAGGTGAGAATAACTATCTGTTGAGATCATCTGTCTAATTAAAGGTTCAAAAAGTCTATCCATTAAGTGTGCAGTATTATTAAATGTAATGTGTGATGTGCACCTGTGTGAGGTTTGAGTGTCTGCTTTACTGCGTCTGTCTGATCCGATGCGCTCCGTCTCCGAGGAACGATGGCGATCGGAGATGCTGTGGATGACTGTGGAGACAGGTGTGTTGCCGTGGTTACTGGAGGCAGGTGTGTGCACACCTGTGCTGGTGCCCATGGACTTGGACAGGACCTTCAGCTTGTGCGAGGAGGACTTGTGCTGCACGCGGCTGTTGTGCTTGAGGAAGAACTCGCAGGACTCCTGCAGAACACGCCGACTCTCGCTGATGGGACTGAAGCACAAACAGAGAGAGCTTCATTTAGCAGACGCTCCCCGGATTATTAATTGTAATTAATAACTGTAATTCCCAGCCTGTGCAGTGTGGCAGCAGAGCGCGGGATCATCATCATAAAACAGTCACGATTCGTTTCCTATGCCTTTGATTACGCTTGCTCTGAGGTGTCTATCACGCCACATTAAAGAGCGACAAAACGGTGTTTATTGCATGAATTTCCTAATTAAAATGGACCGAAGTAACGATGCACAAAGCTCAGCCTATTGTGATTGACTGGATGTGAGGCGCACTATACTGTACGTAGTCTATTGTACATCATTAATCATATCGCATCGATTGGGAGTTAAGAGTCGATATTGGTTCATTAAAATAGAGATATTTAGTGGTTTTTAGAGTCCTCCGCGGTCACTGCGGTGTTGAACATGAAAGTGACGCGGTCTCTGTTCATCTGTTTTATTCATTAATTAATAAATGCATAAGCCTGTATGCTGGTCCGCTGGGTTCATTATAAAAAAATTAAAACGTGTAAAAAAATTAAAGCAATTAAATGTGTTAATATAATTAAAATGACGGGTAATAATAGATTATGATGGATTTTTTATGACCATGTTTGTCAAAATGACCGACAATCTAACGCAACCTCTGCATTCAACACAGTATTACTACTATTTTACTTAATGACTACTTATGTTTTTAACGAACAATCTGTTGCTTAGTTACGTGCATCCTGTTAATCATCTCATCACAGTTTACATTATCCACATTCGATTAATTAAGAAACGAAGAGGCACGTTGATCTGTGAATCGCGCGTCTATCATGCAGAGAACTCTCTTCATGTCTTAGCATAATTATGTTAATGACCTAACATCATTAACAAACGTTCACAGTATTGCTGCCGATGAAATACAACGAGGATAACATTTAATATTTTTTTCTACAGGTTAGATATTGATTATTTATCACTCAAACCTCTATGTCTCCATTGGTCTTGCATGTCCGCCATGTTTGTAGTTTTTAAACACGTTGTTGTAGTTCTAACCGAATCCTCATCTGCCGTGGCAATATTAACGTGCATTGATCTGCACATTGAACTTCTACAAAAAGTAGTATCTTTGGCATACTCTTTTCAACATGCTACGAGAACATATTTAGGGCGGATGGGAAGCGAATTGGGACGCAGCACATGACAGCACACAGCACATATAAGATCCAAGATGGCGGCGCGTTCGGACGCAGCGGCTACTCCGGGTCCTAAAAACGGTGTTTTTATGTCTGTTAGTCTCGTCTTCTCGTCTTCAAACTGTCTGACTTTATTGGAAAATCAAAAGACAAACACCCGGAAACACATCTATGATCGCCAGAGCCTCCTGGATATCGACAATGTGTACAAACATCAGCATTCACCGGTGACTACTGAGAAGCTACAAGGCCTCTGTCTGCTGCTGATCGCCTACTGTCGCCTACTGATGCTACCCGCACAAAGCGGCGACGCCGGCGGTGTGAGAGGGGACAGAAGCGCGGCAAGCGTGGAGGTATTCGAGCTAGGCTAAGGGCTAATCCAACTAGTCCAGCAATTCCATCACTCATGCTCTCAAACGTTCGCTCTCTGGAAAACAAACTGGACTTAATTCAACTCAGCCGGTCTACACAGCATGAGACAAGGGATTGTTGTGTGTTTGTTTTCACTGAAACATGGCTAAACAACAACATCCCGGACTCCGCCATTCAACTGCACGGACTAACCTGCTGCCGTGAACCCCGCCCCCACCTCGGATACTCGGACCACATCTCTGTTATGCTAACCCCAGCATACAGACCGCTTCTCAAACTGGCCAAACCGGTTCAAAAGCAGATCACGGTATGGCCAGACAATGCTTCCAGGACACAGACTGGAACATGTTTAAAGAGGCGGCCACCTACAATAACCATACAGACCTGCAGGAGTACACTGAAACTGTGACTGCTTACATCAAAAACTGCATTGATGATGTGACAGTCACCAAGACCATCACCACATGTGCAAACCGGAAGCCATGGATGACAGCAGAGGTTCGTGGGCTGCTAAAAACCAGAGATGAAGCGTTCAGATCAGGAGATAAAGCAGCCCTCAAAACAGCAAGAGCTAATCTGTCCCGTGGCATCAAAAATGCAAAACGGTCATATGGCAATAAAATCAATAATCATTTCACAAACAGCAGAGATACACGGAGCCTGTGGCAAGGCATTCAGACCATCACTGACTACAAGCCCCCGCCACAGGCCTGTGACGATGACACATCCCTCCCAGATGCACTCAACCACTTTTATTCACGGTTTGAAATGCAGAACGACACATCTGCACAAAAACTGCCCACACCTCCCAACGACCAGGCACTCTGTCTGTCTCCAGCCGACGTAAGGAAGACCCTATCTAGGATTAACCCACGCAAGGCTGCGGGTCCTGACAATATACCTGGCCGCGTACTGAAAGACTGTGCTGAACAGCTGACAGATGTCCTAACAGATATCTTCAACACCTCGCTGAGCCAGGCAGTCATCCCCACATGTCTCAAATCCACAACAATCATACCGGTACCAAAAAAATCACCTGTGTCCTGTCTAAATGACTACCGTCCCATAGCACTGACTCCAATCATAATGAAGTGCTTTGAGAGGCTAGTCATGCACAACATCAAAACCAGCATCCCCAACACACTCGATCCGCTCCAGTTTGCATACCGCCCAAACCGCTCTACGGATGATGCAATTTCCTCCACCCTCCACCTGGCTCTTACCCACCTAGAAAATAAAGACTCATATGTTAGAATGCTGTTCATCGACTTCAGCTCAGCATTCAACACAATAATCCCACAACAGCTCATCAAAAAATTAAGCCTGCTGGGCCTCAATAATTCCCTTTGCAATTGGATCCTGGACTTTTTAACCGGAAGACCTCAGTCAGTTCGGGTCAGCCACAACACCTCGAGTACTACCACACTGAGCACAGGTGCCCCACAGGGCTGTGTGCTCAGCCTGCTGCTCTTCACGCTGCTGACCCACGACTGCACTGCCAAGTTCAGCTCCAACCACATCATCAAGTTTGCCGATGACACATCAGTGGTAGGTCTCATCAGCAACAACGATGAAACGCACTACAGAGAGGAAGTGGCACAGCTGGCTGAATGGTGTGGTGCTAACAACCTGTCCCTCAATGTGGAGAAGACAAAGGAGGTTGTGATGGACTTCAGGAGAAACCCCGTTGACCACCCCCCACTGACCATCGACACCTCGACTGTGGAGAGAGTCAGCAGCACTAAATTCCTGGGGGTGCACATCACAGAGGACCTCACCTGGACTACCAACACCAAGTCTATCTCAAAGAAGGCACAACAGCGCCTACACTTTCTCCGCCGGCTGAAAAGAGCAAGTCTCCTTCCACCCATCCTAGTATCTTTGGCATACTCTTTTCAACATGCTACGAGAACATATTTAGGGCGGATTGGAAGCGAATTGGGACGCAGCACATGACAGCACACAGCACATATAAGATCCAAGATGGCAGCGCATTCGGACGCAGCGGCTACTCCAGGTCCTAAAAACTGTGTTTTTATGTCTGTTAGTCTCGTCTCCTCGTCTTCAAACTGTCTGACTTTATTGGAAAATCAAAAGACAAACACCCGGAAACACATCTATGATCGTCAGAGCCTCCTGGATATCGACAATGTGTACAAACATCAGCTTTCACCGGCGACTACTGAGAAGCTACAAGGCCTCTGTCTGCTGCTGAAGCCGGACCCCGAGACCGCGGCCTCGCCTACTGATGCTACCCGCACAAAGCGGCGACGCCGGCGGTGTGAGAGGGGACAGAAGCGCGGCAAGCGTGGAGGTATTCGAGCTAGGCTAAGGGCTAATCCAACTAGTCCAGCAATTCCATCACTCATGCTCTCAAACGTTCGCTCTCTGGAAAACAAACTGGACTTAATTCAACTCAGCCGGTCTACACAGCATGAGACAAGGGATTGTTGTGTGTTTGTTTTCACTGAAACATGGCTAAACGACAACATCCCGGACTCCGCCATTCAACTGCACGGACTAACCTGCTGCCGAGCGGACAGAGATTCATCACTGTCTGGTAAGACTCGCGGGGTGGCTTGTGTGTGTATATCAACAAAGAATGGTGTAACAATGCAGCGGTATTATCAAAACACTGTTCATCGCTGGTGGAGTTTATGGTTGTGAAATGTCGACGCATTCTATCTGCCGCGGGAGTTCACGGCCATTGTTATTGTCGCAGGTGTACATTCCCCCGTGTGCAAATGCTAAGGACGCGCTTCGTGAACTGTACAGCGCCATCAGCGAACAACAAACAAATAACCCCGACGGCTTTTTCATCATAGCCGGCAACTTCAACCACGCTAACTTAAGGATGTCAGTTTTACCAAAGTTCTACCAACATGTGAACTTTGCAACAAGGGGAAATAACACACTGGACTTTGTTTACACGACAGTGAAAAACTGCATACAAAGCCGAACCCCGCCCCCACCTCGGATACTCGGACCACATCTCTGTTATGCTAACCCCAGCATACAGACCGCTTCTCAAACTGGCCAAACCGGTTCAAAAGCAGATCACGGTATGGCCAGACAATGCTACCTCAGCACTGCAGGACTGCTTCCAGGACACAGACTGGAACATGTTTAAAGAGGCGGCCACCTACAATAACCATACAGACCTGCAGGAGTACACTGAAACTGTGACTGCTTACATCAAAAACTGCATTGATGATGTGACAGTCACCAAGACCATCACCACATGTGCAAACCGGAAGCCATGGATGACAGCAGAGGTTCGTGGGCTGCTAAAAACCAGAGATGAAGCGTTCAGATCAGGAGATAAAGCAGCCCTCAAAACAGCAAGAGCTAATCTGTCCCGTGGCATCAAAAATGCAAAACGGTCATATGGCAATAAAATCAATAATCATTTCACAAACAGCAGAGATACACGGAGCCTGTGGCAAGGCATTCAGACCATCACTGACTACAAGCCCCCGCCACAGGCCTGTGACGATGACACATCCCTCCCAGATGCACTCAACCACTTTTATTCACGGTTTGAAATGCAGAACGACACATCTGCACAAAAACTGCCCACACCTCCCAACGACCAGGCACTCTGTCTGTCTCCAGCCGACGTAAGGAAGACCCTATCTAGGATTAACCCACGCAAGGCTGCGGGTCCTGACAATATACCTGGCCGCGTACTGAAAGACTGTGCTGAACAGCTGACAGATGTCCTAACAGATATCTTCAACACCTCGCTGAGCCAGGCAGTCATCCCCACATGTCTCAAATCCACAACAATCATACCGGTACCAAAAAAATCACCTGTGTCCTGTCTAAATGACTACCGTCCCATAGCACTGACTCCAATCATAATGAAGTGCTTTGAGAGGCTAGTCATGCACAACATCAAAACCAGCATCCCCAACACACTCGATCCGCTCCAGTTTGCATACCGCCCAAACCGCTCTACGGATGATGCAATTTCCTCCACCCTCCACCTGGCTCTTACCCACCTAGAAAATAAAGACTCATATGTTAGAATGCTGTTCATCGACTTCAGCTCAGCATTCAACACAATAATCCCACAACAGCTCATCAAAAAATTAAGCCTGCTGGGCCTCAATAATTCCCTTTGCAATTGGATCCTGGACTTTTTAACCGGAAGACCTCAGTCAGTTCGGGTCAGCCACAACACCTCGAGTACTACCACACTGAGCACAGGTGCCCCACAGGGCTGTGTGCTCAGCCTGCTGCTCTTCACGCTGCTGACCCACGACTGCACTGCCAAGTTCAGCTCCAACCACATCATCAAGTTTGCCGATGACACATCAGTGGTAGGTCTCATCAGCAACAACGATGAAACGCACTACAGAGAGGAAGTGGCACAGCTGGCTGAATGGTGTGGTGCTAACAACCTGTCCCTCAATGTGGAGAAGACAAAGGAGGTTGTGATGGACTTCAGGAGAAACCCCGTTGACCACCCCCCACTGACCATCGACACCTCGACTGTGGAGAGAGTCAGCAGCACTAAATTCCTGGGGGTGCACATCACAGAGGACCTCACCTGGACTACCAACACCAAGTCTATCTCAAAGAAGGCACAACAGCGCCTACACTTTCTCCGCCGGCTGAAAAGAGCAAGTCTCCTTCCACCCATCCTCACCACCTTCTACAGGGGTACCATTGAGAGCGTGCTGACCAGCTGCATCACTGTCTGGTACGGGAACTGTTGTGCAGCAGACCGCAAGACCCTCCAGCGGACAGTGAACACCGCTGCAAAAATCATTGGTGCCCCTCTCCCCTCCATCCTGGACATTTTCCTTACACGATGCTCCAGCAAAGCAAAAAGTATCGTGGAGGACCCCACCCACCCCTCCCACAGTCTCTTCCAGCTCCTACCCTCAGGTAGACGGTACCGGAGTATCAGAGCCCGCTCCGCCAGACTGCTCAACAGCTTTTTCCCCCAGGCTGTGAGAGCCCTGAACTCACATCACACTGCCGCTCTCTGAAACCCCAAACAACCCCCCCCCACCCCACCTTACCACATCTCAGGAAAAACTGTTAAACTTTTATTTCTGTGCAATTCAGGTGAGCGGGCCTGCACAAGCCACCTGTAGCAACACACTCTCCTCTACATGCACTAGACACTTTCACACACCATTGTGTGTCCATAATCCCACAAAAGACTGATTGTAATATACGACTGTAATGTATGTATGTTTACTGGCTCATGCACCACAAATCACCTTACACTGTTCCCCAGCCAGCTGCTTGAATGTCTCTCTTTTTGCACATGTACAGTATTTGAAGTCATCTGCACAGTTGTACAGTTTGTATTTTATTTTACTTTTTTAGTTTATGTATAGGTAACCACTTTTACATATAGCATAGGTCACTAACAGGCGGACCGCGGTCCGGGTCCGGACCCAAAAGCCATCCCACACGGACCCGGACCTACAGCCAAAATATAGGGTTATGATCTAAAACCTGACGGGGCGCTTCTATTTCAACCGGCGTAGCTTTTGTAATCTTTACTGTAGTGGTAATGGAAACGCACAGACCAATTGCATGCGAGTTAAGCCTTCCCACGTGATACCACTCAGCCAATCAAGTCTGGTAAATATTGCGACTCGACAGAGTGCAGACAGATGAGAGAGTTCGCGGCTAGTAACACATGAAAAGACGATAGAAAGATAGCGATACATGTAGAAAACAAAAGGAGAGATACAGACGACTGACGAGTAAGAGGGAGATAAAAATAAGGAACAAATGCGTTATCCAAAAGCGGAGGAGTGGGATATAAGAGCGGTAGAAACTGGTTATATTCTAAAACTGTTCAATTGTTAAGATGTGTTGAGATTAATTATTTGTAAAATGGTTGCGATTGTTGAGTCAAGATGTAAAACAGAAAATTAGAAATTCAAGCTTTTCCTCCCTTTATTTTATTTGTCTGAAGTTAAGCACTTTATTTGAACATACACAATTTTCACATTTTATTTATTTTCTCTTATTTTGAAATACAGCCCTACTTTTATTTTGTTAATGAAAAAACATACATATCTACAGTCATACATATATGTTCAGTTCTATGTAACATGACAACACACTCTCCTCTACATGCACTAGACACTTTCACACACCATTGTGTGTCCATAATCCCCACAAAAGACTGATTGTAATATACGACTGTAATGTATGTATGTTTACTGGCTCATGCACCACAAATCACCTTACACTGTTCCCCGCCAGCTGCTAACTCTAACATTTTTCACATGAGCGGCCACCTACAATAACCATACAGACCTGCAGGGTACACTGAAACTGTGACTGCTTACATCAAAACTGCATTGATGATGTGACAGTCACCAAGACCATCACCACATGTGCAAACCGGAAGCCATGGATGACAGCAGAGGTTCGTGGGCTGCTAAACCAGAGATGAAGCGTTCAGATCAGGAGAAAAGCAGCCCTCAAAACAGCAAGAGCTAATCTGTCCCGTGGCATCAAAAATGCAAAACGGTCATATGGCAATAAAATCAATAATCATTTCACAAACAGCAGAGATACACGGAGCCTGTGGCAAGGCATTCAGACCATCACTGACTACAAGCCCCCGCCACAGCCTGTGACGATGACACATCCCTCCCAGATGCACTCAACCACTTTTATTCACGGTTGAAATGCAGAACGACACATCTGCACAAAAACTGCCCAACCTCCCAACGACCAGGCACTCTGTCTGTCTCCAGCCGACGTAAGGAAGACCCTATCTAAAATTAACCCACGCAAGGCTGCGGGTCCTGACAATATACCTGGCCGCGTACTGAAAGACTGTGCTGAACAGCTGACAGATGTCCTAACAGATATCTTCAACACCTCGCTGAGCCAGGCAGTCATCCCCACATGTCTCAAATCCACAACGATCATACGGTACCAAAAAAATCACCTGTGTCCTGTCTAAATGACTACCGTCCCATAGCACTGACTCCAATCATAATGAAGTGCTTTGAGAGGCTAGTCATGCACAACATCAAAACCAGCATCCCCAACACACTCGATCCGCTCCAGTTTGCATACCGCCCAAACCGCTCTACGGATGATGCAATTCCTCCACCCTCCACCTGGCTCTTACCCACCTAGAAAATAAAGACTCATATGTTAGAATGCTGTTCATCGACTTCAGCTCAGCATTCAACACAATAATCCCACAACAGCTCATCAATAAATTAAGCCTGCTGGGCCTCAATAATTCCCTTTGCAATTGGATCCTGGACTTTTTAACCGGAAGACCTCAGTCAGTTCGGGTCAGCCACAACACCTCGAGCACTACCACACTGAGCACAGGAAAATGTATCGTGGAGGACCCACCACCCCTCCCACAGTCTCTTCCAGCTCCTACCCTCAGGTTAGACGGTACCGGAGTATCAGAGCCGCTCCGCCAGACTGCTCATACAGCTTTTTCCCCCAGGCTGTGAGAGTCTTCTCTGAACTCAAATCACACCGCCCTACTCTCTTGAAACCCCAAACAACCCCCCCCCCCCCACACACCTTACCACATCTCAGGAAAAAACTGTTAAACTTTTATTTCTGTGCAATTCAGGTGAGCGGGCCTGCACAAGCCACCTGTAGCAACACACTCTCCTCTACATGCACTAGACACTTTCACACACCATTGTGTGTCCATATCCCACAAAAGACTGATTGTAATATACGACTGTAATGTATGTATGTTTACTGGCTCATGCACCACAAATCACCTTACACTGTTCCCAGCCAGCTGCTTGAATGTCTCTCTTTTTGCACATGTACAGTATTTGAAGTCATCTGCACAGTTGTACAGTTTGTATTTTATTTTACTTTTTTAGTTTATGTATAGGTAACCACTTTTACATATAGCATATGTATAGTCAAAGCTGACAGTAGGTTAGTTTGTGTATAGGTTTATACTGTTTTTACTTCGTGTTGTATATCTGTATTTATGTAGCACCGTGGTCCTGTGAGACACGACATCTCGTCCCGCTATATGTCCACACATGTAGCGGAATGACAATAAAGCTCAACTTGACTTGACTTGACTTGACTTGACAAACTAAACCCTCTCTTTCTATGAACGGTTGTGTTAGGATTTGAGAAAGTGGTCTTACTCTTTCTTGCGATTTCTCTTGAAGAATGACGCCCACTCGGAGCAGGTTTTCTTACTGCTGACCCAGAACACGGCTGATATTCCCACGATCAGCGTCATCAGATATTTAATGAGAAACAGCGAGAGCTCCGGCTGCTCCACATCAATGCTCTACAAAAACCAAACAGAAGTCAGTCGGTGTGAGAGTAAATGCTCAGGTAATGAAGGATGGACGAGGGTCTCACGTGGCGGGAGCAGGGGATGCTGTATTCCTGGCAGTGCCGGCGGATCCAGCTGTTCTCCCAGCGGCTGCGGTGCGCTTGTTCGTACAGATAACAGCCCAGCAGCACCAGCAGAGGCAGCAGGTACAGGCCGCTGAACACGCCGATGCGGATCATGAACTTCTTCAGCTTCTCCTGGTTCCGCTCGTCGTGCTGGATCACCTGACGCACGCGGTTCAGAGACATGATGCCAGCGAGCAGCAGCGAGAGGCCGGCCAACACGGAGACCGCCAGCGGAGCCACCACAAACCAGCGGAGCGCCGTGAGATCGTAGAGACCCACGAAACACACGCCGCTGATGCCGTCTCCCTCCACCTTCTCCAGCGCCAGCAGCACCACGGTGAGCGCTCCGGGGAGACCCCAGGACACCGTGTGGAACCACACCGCCTTCTGCTCGATCGCCTCACAGCTCCACTTCGGTCCCGCGGCCAGAAACCAGGTGAGGGTCAGAACCACCCACCACACCATTCCCGCCGTGGAGAAGAAATACAGCAGCATGAAGAGCAGCGAGCAGACGCGACTCTGGGCTCCCAGCACAGCCGTCCACACACGGCCCGGCAGACTCGGCTCGTTACAGGCCGCCTCGTTACCCAGCAGAAAACCAGCGAAATAGACCAGAGAGACGACGCTGTAGCAGACGGAGTAGAAGATGATGGGCCGCTCAGGGTAGCGGAAGCGCTTCACATCAATGAGGAAGGTTAAAGATGTGAAGAGAGTTGCACACAAGCACAGAACCGAACACACGCCGAGGAAGGTCTTGATGAACTGGACTTCTCGTGGTTTCAGGTACATGTTCTGGCACGGCGGAGCACAGTCTCGAGCCCCGAGGAACGAGCTGCCCTGACCGGGTCCAGTCTTCAGCTGAAGAGGACACCAGAAGCCCAGATCCCGGCCGGAGGACAGAGAGCTTCTGGATGTGGTAACCTCCACGGCTGAAACCGTAGAACCGTGACACGACTCCAATCTGAAGAATCAACAACATGCACATTACAGGTCTGAAAACATTCACCGTAAACCAAGGGACTTAACTAATCACCACAATTACTTTAACAAACAAGGAATCTGCTTCATTATAATTATTAGGGATGCACCAAAATTTAAATTCTTAGCCGAAGCCGAACAAAATGAAACACTGGGCAAAGGCCGAATACAGAACACGTTTATTTAAATAGCCAAAATGTGCTTTTTACTGTTTTGTCTCGATTTTCAAAGAAAAAATTTATTACAAAACAATTTTAAAAGATTTACTTTACACTCAAATTTGTTTAACATTCTAGCAGACCAACAAAATTGTACCAATTGTACCAACAAAGCCCAATTTAACTTAAAATACATAACATATTAACTAGCTATTATTTTGTCACCTCGCCTCGGTTATAATTTGATAAAGATGATTATATGGTCTAAAATTGAGCCTAGGTGTCATCTAGTGGATATTCTTGGTACTGCACTGTGCCCAAACCATATCTAACTGTAATATTTAGATCAAAATGTAGAAGTTATTCATGTTTTTTTTTCTTTGATTTTGTTGTAGTTTTATAGTTGAGCATAAACTTATGTAAACCTATGGTATTTTCATCATCACTATTTGGATAATTGAAACCTGGATTAGTTTAATATTTGATTGTCTTTTCAATTTTCAACCGCTCCATGCATTAAATTCTGAATAAACACCTTTGCTCATTACCAGTATGGTACTGTTTAAATTGTACTGATTTTAGCAAGACTTTGGCAAGGAAATGCTTCAATGAATCATCTCTCTATCTAGTCAAGCCAGGTTAAAGAAGTGGAGAAAAAAGAGGAGGATCAGGGAATAGATTACTTTGTTTGATTCAACCCTGTGGTGAAGAGAGTGTTTACTAGTAGAGGTGGCATGTAAGACAGTGGCTGACGTATTGCAACAAACGTCATGCTTTGTTTTGTTTGCCTGGCCTTCAGCAAGGCAACTGACTCCAGCTCTTTTGTGACTGGAGACATGAGAGTCGAAGAGCATGAGAAAAGTATGGCACACAGAAACTTGCTTTTTAAAATGCTCAAAAGCTGACATTAGCAAGCTGTTAGGAGCCAGTCAAATTGAAAGCACACCGAGATCGTGTAAAGAGGAGACGTCACGTCTTGAGACGGGTAGTAGTTATAGGAAAGAGTGGCCTAAGCTGCATGAAGCATGTGCATCGGACATTACACAGATGGGACTTCAAATATGCAGGGGCAGCACAGAGGCTTCTCATGTTCATGTATGGTGCTATTCACATGTCCTCGATCTTGTGTTGTCTGAGACGCTCAAATTGTGATTGAGAGTGGATCACTGATTGGTTGATCATTGATGTGGTGTTGACACTTGCAGCCATACAGGAACAGAAGACAGTGAAAGCAAATATACGTGGCAAAGCCAGAGGGTACACGAGGGCCTGCTCAGGTATGAGTCCATTCTGACAGCTGGGTTGTTCCTCTGTATATTTGAGCATG
>CM049823.1:35735169-35737669 GCA_027422435.1 Schizopygopsis pylzovi | reverse complement strand
ATTTTAGTGTAAGCCGTTTATTGCGGTGTAAATGCAATAGTCACTGACAAAGTATTTTAAAAAGGAAAGAGGCGAATCTCCCCCCCCCCCCCCCCCCCCCCCCCCCAACAGGTGTAGCGTGTAAAACCAGCTAACACCAAGAACCCACAGGACTCCACAGCAGAAGAATATATCTACACCTATTGTTTGTTTTGGTTCATTAGCTATTAATTGTCCATAGTTAGTTGTAAATTAAAGTATGCATTATATTTAGGTTTGTTGTGTTTCTTCTGCGCGCTCTGAGCCGCACGTCTATGAACATGATTATATTCAGAGCAAATGTTTTATGCGATATTCCAGTTTCGCGCATGTTTAATTCTAATCTTTGGATGGAAATATGTTTTCTTGGTATTTACAGCCTTATGTCGAACTACACTGAAATCCCCGTATGAGGCTCTATCACACTCATACATAACAGTGTAGCACATTCTTCCAGATTCCAGCTAATAACAATCAGCTGTTTCAGGTGATGCAGATGTGGGCAGGAACTGCGCATGAGCGTCAGCTCCAGCGCTCGCGTCTGTTTGACAGGGTTAGGGTTAGAACTGAAGAAAGGACGTTTTGAGAGCAGACAGCGCTCGAGCGGTTCGGTCAGCATGGGCTGCTCGTCTTCCAGCACACAGGAGCTCGCTCAGGAGAACCGGCCGCGCGTCAAAGCGGAGGACGCGAGCCGTGAGTACTTTCACACACATAAAAGCTTGTTCTGGTGATATTATCAAATCCGTGCATGAGTTACTGACAGTGCCAAACAAAAAATAATCATGTTTATTAATCCTAACACATTTATTCAGAGAAGGCATCTTTTCATTAATATTAAATTATATCAGCTGATATGCTACACGTTCAAGGTTGTGCTGGTGTCGTGGGTTTGGGTTTGGGTTTGGGCTGGTGATGGATATTCGGACAGACACATGCAGCCCCAGGCGTGCATCTGTTCCTCTGGTCGGACCAGTCCTCTGTGTTTCCAGATCATCTTCACATCGCTGCTTCCATTGAGCTCCGTGAGATGCACTCGGCATCCGAGCTCTGTCTGCAGCATCATGGCATGTTTTCTCTGGTGCTTGTGTAAAGTTCACACACATGATACAAAGGCCCGCCGAGAGGAATGCTGTCCATTCATTTGAGATGATCACAGAATCTATTTCACATGTTCTGAGAGTAAACCATCACATCAGATCCAGCGCTGTGTTTCAGGAGCGGCACCGCTCGAGCGTGATGCAAACACACTCCTCAGGCTCTGACACTGAAGTGTGTGTGTGTGAGAGGTGTGTGTGTGTGTGTGTGTGTGTGTGCGTGTGTGTGTGTGGCATGTGTGTGTGTGTGTGTGTGGTGCATGTCTTGTGGTTTATGGATGTTTGACATGTGTATGTGAGTGTGAGACACGGAGAGTGTGAGATGAGGACATGTGTAGTGTAAAGTTCAAACGTGTAAAAGCTCAGAGTGAGCTTCCATTTTTGAGGGACAAATTTGTACACAAAGTCTGAGGTAAACCTGACAAATTTCCAGAGCTGTGTAGTGAGGGCACGCCTCAGTTTGTACAGTTAAAAAAACAACATTTTAGCCTATTGTGAAAAGTGTAAAAAGTGTGTGTGTGTGTGTGTGTGAGGGTAGTGTTAGGTGTAGAGAGTTGAGCGTGTTAGGTGTGAGTGTGAGTGATGAGTGTGTGTGTAGCTGTGTGTGTGTGTGTGTGTGTGTGTGTGTGTGTGTGTGTGTGTGTGTGTGTGTGAGAGTAAACCATGTGTAGCCTAGGAGAGCGCAGCCAGATGTGTAGATGAGTGCTGTAACGTGTGTGTGTGTGTGTGTGTGTGTGTGTGTGTGTGTGTGAGAGAGAGAGATCCTCATGTTTGAGTAGTTCAGGAACACAGCTTGGCTCATGATTAGATTTCTGGTTCTGAAGGAGAGGGTTTGGGTTTAGTTAGGGTTAGGTTATGAAGGTTGATTTAACATGGATTAAAATGCATCATGAGGAGAACCGCATGAAAGGGCATCCCATAATACAGCACCTGTAGAGCAAGATCTGATGGACCGGAGATGCTGAATGCTGCATGTGTTTGGGTGTCTGGTGCTGATGACGTGTTCATGCGTACTAACACTGTCTCCACATGGACCGAGAGAGTATTGTTCAGCCCGAGTCTGTTCACTGTTTGCTCCGGAGTCTGTCATCTTTGGCTGCTGTCTCTCCTCAGCGCCGCTGACCATCAGGATTTGAGGAAATGAGCTCTGAACAGACAAAACCTCCAGACGTGTGGACTTACACACGCACACACACACACACACACACACACACACACACTCTCTCTAGCTCTCTTACACACACACACACACACACACACACACACACACACACACACACACCACCCACACACACACACACACACTCTCCCTCTCTCTCTCTCTCCTCTCACACACACACACACACACACACCTCTCTCTCTCTCTCTCCTCCACACACACACACACA
>CM049823.1:35722669-35730169 GCA_027422435.1 Schizopygopsis pylzovi | reverse complement strand
ACACACACACACACACATACACACTACTCACACACACACACACACCTCATCTCTCTCACACACACACACTCTCACACACACACACACACGCACACTCTCTCACACACACACGCTCTCTCTCTCACTCACACACACACATATACATACACACACACAGACATAGACACACACTCACACACACACACACACACACACTCTCTCTCACTCACACACACACACAGAATCATTTAATGGTAAGTAAATAATAATTATTATAGTAAGTTATTATATTCTGTTTCTCAGTGAAACACAAATCTTTTACACCTCTCATTAAACTGTAATTTTCAACAACACCTCATCTCCCCTGATCCTCAACACTGGTGTTCCACAGGGCTGCGTCCTCAGCCCACTCCTGTACTCCCTGTACACACACGACTGTACAGCAACACACAGCTCCAATGTCATCGTCATATTTGCTGATGACACAACGGTGATAGGCCTGATCACCGACAACGATGAGACGGCCTACAGAGAGGAGGTGAGTACCCTGACTAAATGGTGTCAGGAGAACCACCTCTCACTCAACATCGACAAGACCAAGGAGCTGGTGGTGGATTACAGGTGACAGAGCAGAGAACACACACCCATCACCATCGACAAGACACCTGTGGAGCGGGTGAGCAGCTTTAAGTTCCTCGGCGTTCACATCACCGAGGATCTCACATGGTCTGCTCACACAGATGCAGTGCTGAAGAAGGCACATCAGCGTCTCTTCTTCCTGAGACGGCTGAGGAAGTTTGGAACGAGCCCCAGAATCCTCAGGTCCTTCTACACCTGCACTGTGGAGAGCATCCTGACCGGCTGCATCACCGCCTGGTTTGGAAACAGCACCGCTGGCAACCGCAGGGCTCTGCAAAGGGTCGTGCGAACTGCCCGCCACATTGTTGGAGGTGAGCTTCCCTCCCTCCAGGATATCTACACCAGGCGGTGTACAAGGAAAGCCCGGAGGATTATCAAAGACTCCAGCCACCCGTCCCACAGACTGCTCTCTCTGCTGCCCTCAGGGCGACGTTTCCGCAGCATCCGATCCCGCACTAGCCGACTGAGGGACAGCTTTTTCCCTCAGGCTATCAGGCTAATGAACAGTCACAAATAACTCACCTACATCACACTCCCATTCACACAACATGCCATGCACTGCACTTTAACACCGTTCAACTGGACTACACGCACACACTGCACTAACACAACCTATCTGCTATCACTGGACACCATACAATGCACATCCACGACACTGCATATGCATAATCTGTTGCACCTTTGCACATCTATCTGCTGCTCAACCAACCAATCTGCTGTTAATTTATAATCTGTTGCACCTTCACATTATTATTACTATGTATAGACTACATAATGTATAGATAGTGTACATAATGTAGATGTGCCCATACGGTGTATAATGTGTAGTTGATAATTAAGTATGTCTTTATAGTACACTATGTGTACTGAGTATATGTATGTGTATTTTGCACATTGTCTTCTGTACAGTCTGTAAATATGTACTGTCCATATGTAAATTATAGTTTTTTTTGTTTTGTTTTTTTGCACTGTCTGGAGCACGCTCATACGAATTTCACTCACCAAGGCACTTGTGCTGTGGTGATGTGACAATAAAAGTGATTTGATTTGATTTGATTTAATTAGAGGGAACATGCTCAGATGCAGACTCAGTCCATCATGCACTCATGCATATGTTAAAAGAGCTAATAATTATAATTATTGTAATAGCCTCTTGATTCTCTTAAGAATGTCTGTCTTAACGCTGTTAATGGCATAGACTACAGCTGGAGGTGTTCATAGTGTAGCCTACATTTCTCAAGTCCAGCAAAGATTTCAAAGAAACTGCAGTAAAATTCCTCTATACCTTCGTCTCTCATATTCATTTTTACTTTGAATAATTTTCATTTTACATAATGTATATGATTTGAACAACCGATTAGTAATTATTTGGCGCGTATATAGCCGAGGAACTACATTTCCCATCATTCTTTAAACCGGAAATCAGCGTAGGCTGAGCACGTGTGCTGTCGGCGAGAGCGTGAGCCGCAGGAAACTTCCGCACAAACTGTTGAGAGCGAATTAAACCGACCAGGTTGATTTAACCTACTAACTGAGTTTCGAGGAGAGTGTTATTTCGCAGAATGAACTAGAAGCAAAGATCTGCGGTGAAATCACTGTCACTCAACCAACAAACACGAGTCTAAAGGCAGAAAACAGCAGAGATTTAAGGTAAAAGAGTATGATTTCACACACGGCGCCTCGTTTCATTTGTGCTCATGTTTATGGATGTTAAATGACAGGTTTATGTTTTTGAATAAAGTCTGATTTTACTACATTCATCTTGTGTTAAGATTGTGACGACAGCACTCTTTATACTTGACACTGGTTTAAATTAAACCTTTATCCAAAGTGACTGTAAGGAATAATACAATAAGAGCCAGCTGTATTTACATGACAACATCTGCAGTATGCTAGAATAGCACTCAGTGCACTAACATGGTGCACTACACTAACCTACGGTACACTAGCACGCGTGTGTGTGTGTGTGTGTGTGTGTGTGTGTGTTGTGTGTGCGTGTGCGTGTGTGTGTGTGTGTGTGCACGTGTGTGTGTGTGTGTGTGTGTGTGAGATTATTTCTCTCTGCAGTGGCATGTACTGTATATACAGTGGAGTCACTGCAGGTGTTTACAGAGAAACTGTGTTGTAGATGACGGGAGCAAAAGACCGAATGAGAGAAAAGAAGATGAAGAATCAGCCGAGAAACGTCCAGCACACGAGCTCAGGTGACCAGTTCAGCAGATATTGTTGTGTTTGATTTGATCTCATTTCTGTTACTGACCGAAACATCATCGTCTACAGGTCGTGGTAACGGGAGAGGTCAGGGGTCACAGGCCTGTGGCTGGGTCAGAGGTCATCAGCCTGGGGGTCACAGTTACAGTCAAGATCTGCCCAAATACATCACAGGTAACATTCATAACTAAATTAAATGAGATCTTTAGCAGTGACCTGAGGCTGTGAAACACCACAACATGACAAAGTTCTGGCTTCAGTTCAGCGGCAAATGCAAAAAATGTGTAGCATGAAGGAATATAGTGCTTAATGTCAAACATTTTTGTGAACTAGCGGTTGATGACGTAGCTCTCTCCCCCCAGCCTCGTCCTTCGCTAAAGCGCGCGCTGCTGAAGTGAACGCTATGCTGAAGGCCGTCAGTAAACATGCAGGCAGCTGCCACGTCTTCAACGCTCTGCCCAAACACATGCGCAGACGAGCCATGAGCCACAGCTGCAAGAGACTGCCGAGCCGTCTGCGCGAGGGAGCTCAGAGACTGGTACTGAGAGATTAGACTGACAGATGGTATTCTGTGGGCTTCTGGGACTCAGTGTGTTTGTGTGTCCAGGCCGAGCGGAGTCAGCGCGCTCCAGAGAACGAGAAGCAGCAGCAGCTGTCCAGAAGCAGGAGCCGTCGAGCGCGCCGCAGACACGGGAACCTGCTGCTGGACTTCAACCGCAGACAGAGGAAGAACAAATGGCTGGAGACGCACATCTGGCACGCCAAGCGCTTCCACATGAAGAAGACGTGGAGCTACTGTCTGCCGCTCAAACCCACGGCCAAGAGCTTCAGAGCCAGCTACAGAGCCATGAGCTCGCACGCGCTGCTGCAGGTGACGCTTCATCACTTCATCACCTGCTCAGACACAAATATACCTGCCCAGTCGAGGGCTGTGCCATCGTATCCTAGTTGTTGTTTTAGCGACGTGTGACACTATCGAGTGCACAAACCGATCTCTATAGAGTGCGTGATGAAGTCTAGACTAGTGTGGGTTCTTTCTCTGCATGATTCAGACTAATAAGAATGATCACACAATTCAAGATGTCGTATATATGTCATTAAAATTACACGAGTGCTGTTTTTTTTCTTCAAAAATAAGCATTGGTTTTATACAACAGTTCAATAAACAATAAGTTAATATTAATGGACTTGTGTTTTAGACACCATAGTGCCTGTTTTTGGGCTATTACGTTGATAAAAATAATTCCAAACACAGCTACAGCACTGTTTTACTTCTCTGAGCAACATGATGGTGATTCGTTCCTGAATGAATCAAGCATTTAAATGATTCGGTTCAGTCGCAATGATTCAATCGTTAAATTAATCAATTTAAATGATTTGGTTCAGTCGGGATGACTCACTTATTTAATGAATCAATCATTTAAATGATTCAGTTCAGTTGGGATGACTCTAATGCGGAGTCACCGTGTTCTCAAACACAAGCTACACACAGAAATAAAGCGGACTCAGTCCAGTAGAGCAGGGTTCGACATCAAACCATCCGCTTCTCCAGCGCAGAAGAACAGCAGACTGATGAAGAAATCTTCTGTTTGACCTGTTCAGGAAAACACACAAATAACACGCATTTAATTTCAGGCGCCACTCAAGGCAGGGTTTTGTGTTCAGGTTTCACTCGTTTCTGAAGATTCTTGTTGGCGTAGTGATGTTATGTTCCTCATTTGTAATTAAATTAAATGTTTTTTTATCTCTCTCTCTCACTCTCCCAGGATTTGTCATATTTCTGCTGTTTGGAGCTTCAGGGATCTGAAGAACAGATGCTGCAAGCCCTCGCTCGACTCACCAGCAAACAGACAGGTGTGTGTGTCTATCTGTGTGTGTGTGTGTGTGTCGTGTGTGTGTGTGGTACATCAGTGTGGTACATGGTGTGTGTGTGTGTGTGTGTGTGGTGTGTGTGTGTGTGTGTGAGAGAGAGAGTGTGTGTGTGTGTGTGTGAGAGAGAGATGTGTGTGTGTGTGTGTGAGAGAGAGAGTGTGTGTGTAAGGGAAGTGTGTGTGTGTGAGAGAGGGTGTGTGTGTGTGAGAGAGAGAGATGTGTGTGTGTAGAGAGAGGTGTGTGTGTGTGTGTGTGTGTGAGAGAGAGAGTGTGTGTGTGTGAGAGAGATGTGGTGTGTGTGTGAGAGAGAGTGTGTGTGTGTGGAGAGAGAGAGTGTGTGTAAGAGGGAGTGTGTGTGTGAGAGAGAGAGAGTGTGTGTGAGAGAGAGAGAGAGAGTGTGTGTGTGAGAGAGTGTGTGTGTGAGAGAGTGTGTGTGTGTGTGTGAGAGAGATGGTGTGTTGTGTAGTGGATGAGGGGGTGTGTGTGTGTGTTGGTGGGTGTGTGTGTGTGTGATGAGATGTGATGTGTGTGTGTGTGTGTGTGTGTGTGTGTGTGTGAGAGGCAATTGTGCGTGTCTGTGCGTGTCTGTGGTTCTCAGGGTGATTGTTGATATCGTCAATCGGAGCATGTGTGTGTGTGTGTGTGTAGGTCCCACATTCGCAGCGGCGTCGTGTCTCGCAGGTGCTCGTCAGGGGAGTGTCCATCTGTACAAAGCGGATCAGTTTCCTCAAGGCTTGTGGGCCTGCTGACGTTCCTGTGGTAGTGTGTGGTCCCTGAGTCACGACAATGGGATCTGGTATCATCCGGCCTTGGTCACATGTTTGGTGTATGATGGGCGTGTGATGGTGTGTGCTGTGTGTGTGTGTGTGATGCATGCGTGTTGTGTATGATTGGGGTTGTGTGTATGATGTGGTGTGTTGATGGGTGTGTTGTGTGTGTTGTGTGATGTGTGTGTGTGTGTGTATGATGGGTGTGTGTGATGGGTGTGTGTGTTGTGGTTATGATGGGTGTGTGTTGTGTGTGTATGATGGGTGGCGTGGTGTGTGTGTGTGTGTGTGTGTATGTGTGTGTGTTTGTGTGTGTATGATGGGTGTGTGTATGATGGGCATGGGTGTGTGTTGACGGGTATGGGTGTGTGTATGACGGGCATGGGTGTGTGTATGATGGGCATGTGCGTGTATGATGGCTGAGATGGCTGGTGTGTGTTGTGGGTATGTGGTGTGTGTTTGTGGGTAATGGGTGTGTGTATGATGGGCATGGGTGTGTTTATGATGGGCATGCGTGCGCGTGTGTGTGTGTATTAGAGGTCGACCGATGTATCGGTTTTGCCGATTAATCGGCACCGATAGTTGATTCCCGGAACTATCGGTTATCTGCAAAAATCCACTCCGATAGTTTTTCCAGATTACATCCGCTGCCGGAACGGCTGTGAATGGTCCGTTATCATTATACAACGCGAGAGCCAACATATCTATGGCGAGAGCGGTCTGTTTGCGGTATGTTTGCCGACAGGGCTGAGAGGACGCTAACATTAGCAGTATCTCAAGTGGTTAAATTAATGTGGCAAAATACATGCAAGTCCGACCCAAATGTTTAACGTCATTAACCCCAGCTGGTCGCATTCGTTAGTCAGCGAAGTTGCAAATTTAAAGCCTGTGAATATTAGGTATGCAGCGATTAACCAGTTTTACTATCAACCGCGCTTTAAAACGTCATGGTTAATTAATCGTAAAAGCTCTGCTAAACCGAGTGTTTCTGTTGCACGGAGCGGAACTGTTGCAGCTTGCGCGAAATGAAAACAAAGTTACACTAGCGGCGGTGCACCAGCTTAAAATGGCGTGCTTATCAGAGACACGGAGGCCACTACACATACTAGATTAACTGTGACAGAGAAACCAAAAAGCGATTCTTTTTTTCCACCAGAGAATGACTGATGTTGATAGTGTGGGGCCATTTTGGGTTCGACCTCTAGTGTGTATGATTGGCATGCGTGTGTGTATGATGGGAGTGTGTGTGCGCGTGTATGATGGAAGTACATGCGTGTATGATGGACGTACATGCGTGTATGATGGACGTACATGCGTGTATGATGGGAGTGTGTTCGTGTGTGATGGACGTACATGCGTGTGTGATGGACGTACATGCGTGTGTGATGGGCGTGCGTATGATGTGCGTGCGTGTGTGTGTGTGTGTGTGTGTGTGTGTGTGTGTGTGATGGGCGTGTGTGTGTGTATATGATGGGCGTGTGTGTGTGTGTGTGCATGATGGGCGTGCGTGTGTGTTTGCATGATGGGCGTGCGTGTGTGTGTGTGTGCGTGATGGGCGTGGCGTGTGTGATGGGCGTGTGTGTGTGTGTGCGTGTGTGTGTGTGTGTGTGTGTGTGTGTGTGATGTGTGTGTGATGTGCGTGTGTGTGTGTGTGTGTGTGTGTGTGTGTGTGGTGTGTGTGTGTGTGTGTGTGTGTGTGTGTGTGTGATGGCCGTGCGTGTGTGTGTGTGTGTGTGTGTGTTGATGGGTGTGCGTGTGTGTGTATGATGGGCGTGTGTGTGTGTGTGTGTGTATGATGGGCGTGCGTGTGTATGATGGGCGTTGCGTGTGTGTGTGTGTGGTGTGTGTGTGTGTGTGTGTGTGTGTGTGTGTATGATGGGCGTGTGTGTGTGTATGTGTATGATGGGCGTGTGTGTGTGTATTTGATGGGCGTGTGTGTGTGTGTCTGTGTGTGTGTGTGTGTGTGTGTGATGGCCGTGGTGTGTGTGTGTGTGTGTGTGTGTGTATGATGGGCGTGCGTGTGTGTGTGTGT
>CM049823.1:35702669-35715169 GCA_027422435.1 Schizopygopsis pylzovi | reverse complement strand
ACACACACACACACATGTTGGGTTTCCATGTTTTATGGGGACTTTCCATAGACGTAATGGTTTTTATACTGTACAAATTGTATATTCTATTCCCTTACACTGCCCCTATCCCTAAACCTAACCATCACAGGAGACATTCTGCAATTTTACATTTTCAAAAAACATCACTTAGTCTGATTTATAAGCTGGTTTCCTCATGGGGACCAAAAAATGTCCCCACACGGACAAGGATTTTGGATATTGCCATCGTTGTGGGGACATTTTGTCCCCATAACGTAGGGTATACCTGAACCACTTACTCTCCCACACACACACACACACACACACACACACTCACACACACACTCTCTCTCACACACACACACACACACACACACACTCACACACTCTCTCTCTCACACACACACACTCACACTCTCACACACACTCTCACACTAACTCTCACGCACACAAACACACACACACACACATACACACACTCTCTCACACACACACACACACACACTCTCTCACACACACTCACACTCTCTCTCACACACACACACACTCTCCCACTAAACACACACACACACACTCTCTCTCTCTCTCTCTCTCCCACACACACACACTCTCTCTCTATCCCACACACACTCTCTCCCACTAACACACACACACACACACACTTACTCTCCCACACACACACACACACTCACACACTCACACACACACTCTCTCTCACACACACACACACACACACACAAACACACACACACACACACACACTCACACACTCTCTCTCTCACACACACACACTCACACTCACACACACTCTCTCTCACACTCTCACACACACTCTCACACTAACTCTCACGCACACAAACACACACACACACATACACACACTCTCTCACACACACACACACACACACACTCTCTCACACACACACACACACTCTCACACTCACACACACTCTCTCACACTCACTCTTCTGAGTCTCTTCAGGTGGTGTCTTTTCTATCACACTGAATGGGACCCGATGAGCTTTAGTCAACAACAACAAGAAATATGAATTCAGCTAATAATAATCTCCTGATTTCTGGAGGAATGATTACATATTTGTGACCTTGGAGCACAAAAGCAGTCATAAGCAGCACAGGTATATTTTTAGCAATAGACAATTGTATGGGTCAAAATTATCAATTTTTCTTTTATGACAAAAATCATTAGGATATTAGGTAAAGATTTTGTAAATTTCCTACCGTAAAGCTTAATTATGGATTAGTAATATGCATTGCTAAGAACAACTTTAAAGGTGATTTTCTCAATATTTAGATTTTGTTGCACCCTCATATTTCAGATTTTCAAATATTGTCAGATCATAACAAACCATACATCAATGGAAATATTATTTATTCAGCTTTCAGTTGATGCATAAATCTCAATTTCACTAAATTGACCCTTATGACTGGTTTTGTGCTCCAGAGTCACAAATGTGGACTAGTGCGAATATCATCCCTGTAGCTCAATACTAACTGGCTGAAATGACGGTTTTACAAACTTTCCCCAGTCTTGCTTTATATATGTAATATAATTTGAGTTTAATAATTTTTCTATTCAACAAGAGAAGACTAGACAAAAGGACTCACCGAGAATGTCTGAAGCGCGTAACGTCTCCTTGAGGAACACCACAGAAATAACGGCACTTGCTGAAAGAGAGACAAACAGAACCAGCTTTACATGCATCAGTCAGAGTAAAGCTACAGAACTGCAGCGTTCAGACCCGTGCTCGACTGTGCTGTGTTTTAACGGATGATGATAAGGTCTTACCGATGACCGACACCGAGCCGAGAGGAGCGATGAGCGACGCCGGAGCGAATCCATATGCTGAGAAGTTCCCCAGCTCCCCCAAACCCATCAGCAAGATCCCGCACCACCACAGACGGCTGGTGTAGTACGGCTTCGTCCCTCGCTGCGACTGACGCACATGCGTGTATTTCTGCACAAACACCACAGTTCAGAAGAGATGACCTCTTCATCAAACACACTGACCTGAGCGCTTGTGTGTGTGTGATCCGAGCTTCACCTGGATGTTTAAGGAGATGCTAATGAGAAAGTTTCCACATACTGCGATGCAGATCCCCACGATATAAACCTACGAACACAAAACATCACTAGTGAGGGAAGGTGGGATGGAGTACAGGGCCCCGGAGCCGTGTGGAGCCCGATCTATACACTGTACGCAGGGCCCAATCCAGCACGTTCCTCATCACTAAAGCACCATTGACTGAATTACGTCTCCAGGACCTACAAAGATGATTCAAGAACATGAGAACGATTAGCAACACCCAGAAAAGTGTAGTGTGTGCTAAAGTAAAACTCTTCAGGGACCTTTTCACAAACATCTTCAGGCTAAAATTTGCTCATAATTCGCTGATTTAGGAGAAAATCGGAAAAGGTGTCAGTTTTTTCACAAAGTGTTTTAGTGCTAAAACTAGCTCCTAAATCTGTGAAAGGTTTGGAGTAGTGAAGTCACTAAGACCAAGCCAGAAACAATCTGCTTCAGAACGGAAACATTTTACAAGCATTGGACGATAATGAGCTTTTAAAAAGGTAACTCCAGATTTTCCTTTGATTATAATATCATTGTTTTCATTAAGCAGCTGTTCTTGTGTCCAGTTTGGTTTTCTTTTATGTTTGCATGTCTTACTATGAGCCTTTATTATTCTACTCTGTTAATTAAAAGGCTGTTTATATGAATATTCACTCATTGTTTACGAGAAGCACACATGTAAGAGGCTGATTATTAGCTGAACATGTACTTGTTTAATTAGTGACACTTAGCCTGCATTTTAAATCTTTATTTGAATTAGGCAATATTTTTATTTTTATACCTTTATTTGAATATGAATATAGATTGAGTTTAGTCTCAGATTAGATGTCGTGGTCGCTGTAGATTGAGTTTAGTCTCAGATTAGAGGTCGTGGTCACTGTAGATTGAGTTTAGTCTCAGAATAGATGTGGTGGTCACTATAGATTGAGTTTAGTCTCAGATTAGATGTCGTGGTTGCTGTAGATTGAGTTTAGTTTCAGATTAGATGTGGTGGTCACTATAGATTGAGTTTAGTCTCAGATTAGAAGTCGTGGTCACTATAGATTGAGTTTAGTCTCAGATTAGATGTCGTGGTCACTATAGATTGAGTTTAGTCTCAGATTAGAAGTCGTGGTCACTATAGATTGAGTTTAGTCTCAGATTAGATGTCGTGGTCACTATAGATTGAGTTTAGTCTCAGATTAGAAGTCGTGGTCACTATAGATTGAGTTTAGTCTCAGATTAGAGGTTGTGGTCGCTGTAGATTGAGTTTAGTTTCAGATTAGATCTCGTGGTTGCTGTAGATTGAGTTTAGTCTCAGATTAGATGTGGTGGTTGCTATAGATTGAGTTTAGTCTCAGATTAGATGTCGTGGTCGCTGTAGATTGAGTTTAGTCTCAGATTAGATGTCGTGGTCGCTGTAGATTGAGTTTAGTTTCAGATTAGATGTCGTGGTTGCTGTAGATTGAGTTTAGTCTCAGATTAGATGTCGTGGTTGCTGTAGATTGAGTTTAGTCTCAGATTAGATGTCGTGGTCGCTGTATATTGAGTTTAGTCTCAGATTAGATGTGGTGGTCACTATAGATTGAGTTTAGTCTCAGATTAGATGTCGTGGTTGCTGTAGATTGAGTTTACTCTCAGATTAGATGTCATGGTCGCTGTAGATTGAGTTTAGTTTCAGAGTAGATGTCGTGGTTGCTGTAGATTGAGTTTAGTTTCAGATTAGAGGTTGTAGTCTCTATAGATTGAGTTTAGTCTCAGATTAGATGTCGTGGTTGCTGTAGATTGAGTTTAGTTTCAGATTAGAGGTCGTGGTCACTGTAGATTGAGTTTAGTTTCAGATTAGAGGTCGTGGTCGCTGTAGATTGAGTTTAGTCTCAGATTAGATGTCCTGGTCGCTGTAGATTGAGTTTATTCTCAGAATAGATGTCGTGGTCGCTGTAGATTGAGTTTAGTCTCAGATTAGATGTCGTGGTCCCTGTAGATTGAGTTTAGTCTCAGATTAGATGTCGTGGTCGCTGTAGATTGAGTTTAGTCTCAGATTAGATGTCGTGGTCGCTGTATATTGAGTTTAGTCTCAGATTAGATGTGGTGGTCACTGTAGATTGAGTTTAGTCTCAGATTAGATGTCGTGGTTGCTGTAGATTGAGTTTAGTCTCAGATTAGATGTCGTGGTTGCTGTAGATTGAGTTTAGTCTCAGATTAGATGTCGTGGTCGCTGTATATTGAGTTTAGTCTCAGATTAGATGTGGTGGTCACTATAGATTGAGTTTAGTCTCAGATTAGATGTCGTGGTTGCTGTAGATTGAGTTTACTCTCAGATTAGATGTCGTGGTTGCTGTAGATTGAGTTTAGTCTCAGATTAGATGTCGTGGTCGCTGTAGATTGAGTTTAGTTTCAGAGTAGATGTCGTGGTTGCTGTAGATTGAGTTTAGTTTCAGATTAGAGGTCGTAGTCTCTATAGATTGAGTTTAGTCTCAGATTAGATGTCGTGGTTGCTGTAGATTGAGTTTAGTCTCAGATTAGATGTCGTGGTTGCTGTAGATTGAGTTTAGTCTCAGATTAGATGTCGTGGTTGCTGTAGATTGAGTTTAGTTTCAGATTAGAGGTCGTGGTCGCTGTAGATTGAGTTTAGTCTCAGATTAGATGTCCTGGTCGCTGTAGATTGAGTTTAGTCTCAGAATAGATGTCGTGGTCGCTGTAGATTGAGTTTAGTCTCAGATTAGATGTCGTGGTCGCTATAGATTGAGTTTAGTTTCAGATTAGAGGTCGTAGTCGCTGTATATTGAGTTTAGTCTCAGATTAGAGGTCGTAGTCGCTATAGATTGAGTTTAGTCTCAGATTAGATGTCGTGGTCGCTGTAGATTGAGTTTAGTCTCAGATTAGATGTCGTGGTTGCTGTAGATTGAGTTTAGTCTCAGATTAGAGGTCGTAGTCGCTGTAGATTGAGTTTAGTTTCAGATTAGAGGTCGTAGTCGCTGTAGATTGAGTTTAGTCTCAGATTAGATGTGGTGGTTGCTGTAGATTGAGTTTAGTTTCAGATTAGAG
Source organism: Schizopygopsis pylzovi (assembly GCA_027422435.1). NCBI lineage: Eukaryota > Metazoa > Chordata > Actinopteri > Cypriniformes > Cyprinidae > Schizopygopsis > Schizopygopsis pylzovi. The sequence goes on along the minus strand of CM049823.1, from coordinate 35,710,052 downwards.
GTCGTAGTCGCTATAGATTGAGTTTAGTTTCAGATTAGATGTCGTGGTTGCTGTAGATTGAGTTTAGTCTCAGATTAGATGTGGTGGTTGCTGTAGATTGAGTTTAGTCTCAGATTAGATGTCGTGGTTGCTGTAGATTGAGTTTAGTCTCAGATTAGAAGTCGTGGTCACTATAGATTGAGTTTAGTCTCAGATTAGAGGTTGTGGTCACTGTAGATAAAGTTTAGTCTCAGATTAGATGTTGTGGTCGCTGTAGATTGAGTTTAGTCTCAGATTAGATGTCGTGGTTGCTGTAGATTGAGTTTAGTCTCAGATTAGATGTGGTGGTTGCTGTAGATTGAGTTTAGTTTCAGATTAGAGGTCGTAGTCGCTGTAGATTGAGTTTAGTCTCAGATTAGATGTTGTGGTTGCTGTAGATTGAGTTTAGTTTCAGATTAGAGGTCGTGGTTGCTGTAGATTGAGTTTAGTTTCAGATTAGAGGTCGTAGTCGCTGTAGATTGAGTTTAGTCTCAGATTAGAGGTCGTAGTCGCTGTAGATTGAGTTTAGTCTCAGATTACATGTCGTGGTTGCTGTAGATTGAGTTTAGTCTCAGATTAGATGTTGTGGTTGCTGTAGATTGAGTTTAGTTTCAGATTAGATGTCGTGGTTGCTGTAGATTGAGTTTAGTTTCAGATTAGATGTCGTGGTCGCTGTAGATTGAGTTTAGTTTCAGATTAGAGTTTTTTTGCACTGTTATTTGTGTACCTCCATCCTGGATCTTCACCTGTCGTTCCCACAAGTCATGTAAAGAGAGTGGATAACCACATTCACAAACACACTGCACCACTTGCAAACGAAAAGAACAACAGACACAAATTCAGCACAGCTGTGGTCATGTTCATGTCTCTGCCGTTCAGAGCTCTACGTTCAGTGTGTTTTACCATCTGTGTACATTCATACAGATCAGACAGAGCTCACACATGACATACAACCACGATCTAAAGTCAAAAGAAAAGAAAACCTGATATAAAATCCTTGACAGGGAATCAAAACCTTCACATTCCTGAAAAGTATGTAAACACAAATAACAGTGACAGAAAAAAAACTCTTCAGAACACCTCTATTAACTGAACTTTATTTTCTTCACATTTGCTGATCTAATGGCAGATAATACATATTCATATAAATGTTCTAATTAATTATGAACAGTATTGACCTTCTTCATGTCAAATTCCATAAATCTTACCAATCTTAAAAAGGGTTAGGAACAACCTGACATTAAACACCAACAGTACTTCACAATAAGCAACTACTCAACAGGCATAACAAGACTAATAAACACTGAAAGGCTCAGTCCACACTTTTTATGAATATTAACTACAATAACTTCAACAAAAGATTTATGAGCAGAAATACATACGGCTTCTCCGGTACAGGATTGAGAGGCAGTGCTGGGACTTTCTCTTGTGTGTGTGTGTGTGTGTGTGTGTTCATGCTTACAGGACTCTTTGTGCAGGGCAGGACAATAGAGTTCTGTGAGTGTGTGTGAGTTACAGGCAGGGGGGGGTCAGTCTGTGCTGAATGGACAGTAGATCTATTATCCTACATTACAGCACATTCTTGCATGCGAACACTGAGATTGTGTGTTTAAATGTGTGATTGTGAGGTTTACAGTAACACAAGTGTCCTTTGAAACATTAACAAATAAAATGGCCAATATACTGTAGCAACAATCAAAATGGCCTATTATCATGTTAAAGATAAAGAAAAGAAAAGGCCATTTTGTTCTGTATATTATTTCCAGAAAATGATTGTATTGATTGAACTGGGTTCTTCTGGACATGCTGATGTTCTGATCATCTCAACTGCAGTTCTAGACATTTACATCTGTGTCTTTGGAGCACAAAAGCAGTCATAAGCAGCACAGCTATATTTGTAGAAATAGCCAACAATACATTGTACGGGTCAAAATTATACATTTTTATTTTATGCCAAAAATCATTAGATATTAAGATCATGTTACATGAAGATATTTTGTATCGTAAATATATCAAAACTGAATTATTGATTAGTAATATTGCTAAGAACTTCAATTGAACAACTGTAAAGATGATTTTGTCAATATTTAGATTTTTTTTCCACCAGATTTAAAAATATTGTCCTATCATAACAAACCATACATCAATGGAAATATTATTTATTTAGCTTTCAGATGATGCATAAATCTCAATTTCACAAAATTAACCCGGTTTTATGCTCCAGGATCAGATACATTTTTGCATTGATCAGATTATATCCAGACATATTTATGTAGTGATTATCACAATGGCCCAAAAAAAGCTCGCTTCACCCTAGTTATGATCATGACAGATATCATATTTACAGTGAAACGCGCTTCTGATCGAGACTGATGCTGCGCGTGACGCCCATCGCGGATTCTTCAAGACACTGGATGATGCATTTTAACATTTTGAGCTGCTTTGTCTGATGATATCATTCAGCGTCGTCACTGCCGTGCGCGCACGCGCGCCTGCAGCTGGAATATCGCATATCAATCATAATGTAGACACGTGATCGCCGCGCTCGGTTTCACCGGGAGGATTCTGTCCGTGATCCGTGCCACAGATGAAAGGTTTCTGCGAGGACACGAGAGATGAAGCGCAGCTCGTATGTTGATAAGGGACAGTGTTTCTCTCAGCTCTTCAGAGACAGACGCAGCTCACGGTGATTGTGTTCGTTCGCTGATCGATCGATCGGTCATGACCTGGGCTCCGGAGCACGGCGCTGTTCGCATCAATGTGGGAGGCTTCCGGCGGCGGCTGCTGTCCCAGCGGCTTTCGCGCTTCCCCGAGACACGGCTCGCGCGCCTGCTCCGGTGCCGCTCCAAAGAGTCCGTCCTCGAGCTCTGCGACGACTACGACGACTCTGAGAACGAGTTCTACTTCGACCGCAATCCTGCGCTCTTCCCGTACGTCTTACACTTCTACAACACGGGGAGGCTCCACGTGATGGACGAGCTCTGCATCTTCTCCTTCAGTCAGGAGATGGAGTACTGGGGCATCGACGAGCTGTTCCTGGACTCGTGCTGCAGCGGCTCCTATCACTGCCGCAGGACGGAGCCCGAGCCCGAGGAGAGCGACTCGGGGGCCAGCAGCACCTCCTCCTTCCACGAGATCCTGGACTTCTACAGCCACGCCGGGAGATTTGACGCGCAGCCGCTGGGACGCGTGCGGCGGAGGATCTGGCTGATGCTGGACAATCCCGGCTACTCGATCCTCAGCCGGCTCATCAGCATCTTCTCCATTCTGGTGGTGCTGGGCTCCATCGCCTCCATGTGCATGAACAGCATGAGCGAGTTCACGCTGCTGGATGATGATGGAAAGCCTCGCGAGGATCCACGCTTCGAGGTAGTGGAGCACTTCGGCATCGGCTGGTTCACGCTCGAGCTGCTGGCCAGATTCGCCGTGGCGCCGGACCTCCTGCGCTTCTTTGAACACCCGCTGAATCTGATCGACCTGGTGTCCATCCTGCCCTTTTACCTGACCCTGCTGATGCACCTGGTGGTGGAGAGCGGCCCGGCGCTGGCTAACCTGGGGCGCGTGGCTCAGGTGCTGAGGCTGATGAGGGTCTTCCGCATCCTGAAGCTCGCGCGTCACTCCACAGGCCTGCGCTCGCTCGGAGCCACGCTCGGGAACAGCTTCAAGGAGATCGGCCTGCTGCTGCTCTATCTGACCGTCGGAGTGTCCTTCTTCTCCGTCATGGCCTACACCGTGGAGAAGGAGGACAACGAGGGATTGAGCACCATCCCGGCCGGCTGGTGGTGGGCTACGGTCAGCATGACCACCGTGGGATACGGTGACGTGGTTCCCGGCTCCGTCGTGGGAAAACTGACCGCCTCGGCATGCATACTGGCGGGAATACTGCTCGTGGTGCTTCCCATCACTTTGATATTTAACAAATTCTCTCTGTTCTATAAGCGACAGAAACAGCTGGAGGTCGTCATGCGGAGCTGCGACTTCGACGGGGTAATACAGGAAGGCTCCGTCTGTGAATCTGAGGAATTATTACGCTCATAAAGTCAAAACACTGATGGCCAGTCTGTCCAACATGAGCCGCAGTTCACCCAGCGATCACAGTCTGAACCTGTCTCTGCATTAGACCGGAGCAGCGAGGCGTCTGTGTGTGTGTGTGTGTGTGTGTGTGTGTGTGTGTGTGTGAGAGAGTGTGTGTGTGTCTGTGAGAGAGAGAGAGAGTGTGTGTGTGTGAGAGACAGAGAGAGAGAGAGAGTGTGTGTGTGTGTGTGTGTGTGTGTGTGTGTGTGTGAGAGAAGAGAGAGAGAGGTGTGTGTGTGTAGTGGCTGCGTGAGCGAGTGTGTGTGTGTGTGTGTGTGTGTGTGTGGTGTGTGTGTAGTGTAGTATGTGAGGAGAAGAGAGTGTGAGGTTAGTTGTGTCTGTCTGAGAGAGAGAGAGAGTGTGTGTGTGTGATGTAGAAGTGAGAGAGAGAGAGAGAGAGTGTTTTTAGAGTGTTGTATGCCTGTGATGGTTGGTTTGGTGGGGCATGTTGTTATGTGGTTGTATGAGGACAGTTCAAATTTGTATAGTATTGAGATAGAGGTAGACAGTAGTGTGTGTACAGAGGAGAGAGGTGAGTGTTGTGATGTGATGTGTGTGTCAGTGCGCGTGCATGAGGATGTGTGAAAACGTGTCGTGAAGACAACAGAGTGAGTTTTGTTTGAGAAGGAAAAAGAAATGTAGTGTCTGTGATGGTGCTGAATTGTTTAGGTGTAGGAGCAAGGTGTATGAGGCTATATAGTCATACAGCTATGTAAGTATTAAACAACCATTATTCCAGTGAAGTTTTGTTGCTTTTGAATGAATTTCACACTCTGTAAAACCAAATGTTGTATCTACAGCTATCAGGGTTTCAGTCAAGTTATCATTCTTCTTTTGTTAATATTGCTGTTGTTTAGTTTGAATTGTAAATGCAGAAAGTGATCTTGTCAGATGAGGTCAGAGGTCGTACACCGTGCTGCGCTCAACAGTATATGGCTCACATGTATGTCATGATATATATACTGTATACATGTTGTCATTATGAGATGTTTTCATGTGGATGTGAGGACAGAATCAGACTCGTGTAAATCAGACAAATGCTGATATTGGTACCTTTAGAAGATGGTCTATTGAAGCCGTTTATTGTCATCCAGCTAATGAACTTTGAAACAAATTATTTCCAGTGAAGTTTTGTTGCTTTTGAATGAATTTCACACATCTGTAAAACCAAATGTTGTATTCTACAGCTATCAGGGTTCTCAGTCAAGTTATCATTCTTCTTTTGTTAATATTGCTGTTGTTTAGTTTGAATTGTAAATGCAGAAAGTGATCTTGTCAGATGAGGTCAGAGGTCGTACACCGTGCTGCGCTCAAACAGTATATGGCTCACATGTAAATGTCATATATATATATATATACATGTGTCATTATGAGATGTTTTCATGTGGATGTGAGGACAGAATCAGACTCGTTACAGAATCAGCACAAATGTGTTTGGTACCTTTATGGATTTGTGTCATATTTGTAGCTCGTCATTTTTTCTCACTTTGAAAATGAATCCTGTTGACCACAGATTTATTTTTATCATTGTGGCTCTATTTTCATGAAATATTTACCCCCAAACTCGTATACCTGTAATGTGGAATAAAGTCAATGTCAGTGTTGGATGTGCTTCCCTTAATTTATATCAAATCATTGAATAAATACTGATGCAGTGAATCGAATGAAAAACATCATTTAAATCATGACACTTCAGCACATTGTCTGAATGCAGTACAGTAATCAAAATGTCTTGTTTTATATGTTTGCATTATGGTAATAATGATCATTTTCAAGAAAAATGTTTTACTGCTCTTAATGGAACATGGTTTTGAAAATGATGGTTTTGTATAAATCAAGGATATTCCAGAGATTTTGGATCCGGTTTGGATCAGGACTCTGCGCCAGACGTTTTCAGCTTCAAGGAGATGCTTCACCTGTCTTGCTCTGTGAGTATCTCGGTTAAGATTTTATACGGTGCTTCAAAATGTATGAAATATGTTTAAAGATTTTAAAAGCACTAAGCACTGAACTCGAAATGTAGGAAATTGCAGTTAAATTCAGTTTTATTGTGTTCTATCCTGTCATGATCTGTTCTGTTCTATTGTATTCTATTCTGTTCTGTTCAGTTGTGTTGTGTTCTGTCATGATCTGTTCTGTCATGATCTGTTCTGTTCTGTTCTATTGTATTGTATTCTATTCTGTTCAGTTGTGTTCTATACTGTCATGATCTGTTCTGTTCTATTGTATTCTGTTCTGTTCAGTTCAGTTGTGTTGTGTCATGATCTGTTCTGTTCTATTGTATTCTATTCTGTTCTGTTCAGTTGTGTTGTGTTCTGTCATAATCTGTTCTATTCTATTCTATTCTGTTCAGTTGTGTTGTGTTGTGTTGTGTTCTGTCATGTTCTGTTCTTTTCTATTCTATTCTATTCTATCCTGTTCAGTTCAGTTGTGTTGTGTCATGATCTGTTCTGTTCTATTGTATTCTAATCTGTTCTGTTCAGTTGTGTTGTGTTCTGTCATGATCTGTTCTATTCTATTCTGTTCAGTTGTGTTGTGTTCTGTCATGATCTGTTCTATTCTATTCTGTTCAGTTGTGTTGTGTTCTGTCATGATCTGTTCTGTTCTGTTCTATTCTATCCTGTTCAGTTATGTTGTGTTCTGTCATGATCTGTTCTGTTCTATTGTATTCTATTCTGTTCTGTTCAGTTGTGTTGTGTTCTGTCATGATCTGTTCTATTCTATTCTGTTCAGTTGTGTTGTGTTGTGTTCTGTCATGATCTGTTCTATTCTATTCTGTTCAGTTGTGTTGTGTTGTGTTGTGTTGTGTTGTGTTCTGTCATGATCTGTTCTGTTCTGTTCTATTCTATCCTGTTCAGTTATGTTGTGTTCTGTCATGATCTGTTCTGTTCTATTGTATTCTATTCTGTTCTGTTCAGTTGTGTTGTGTTCTGTCATGATCTGTTCTGTTCTGTTCTATTGTATTCTATTCTGTTCTGTTCAGTTGTGTTGTGTTGTGTTCTGTCATGATCTGTTCTATTCTATTCTGTTCAGTTGTGTTGTGTTCTGTCATGATCTGTTCTGTCATGATCTGTTCTGTTCTATTGTATTCTATTCTATTCTATTCTGTTCAGTTGTGTTGTGTCCTGTCATGTTCTGTTCTTTTCTATTCTATTCTATCCTGTTCAGTTCAGTTGTGTTGTGTCATGATCTGTTCTGTTCTATTGTATTCTATTCTATCCTATCCTGTTCAGTTGTGTTGTGTTTCTGTCATGTTCTGTTCTATTTTCTACGTTCTTGTTCAGTTGTGTT
>CM049823.1:35690169-35697669 GCA_027422435.1 Schizopygopsis pylzovi | reverse complement strand
CAAAGGTCTGCAGCAGCTGGCACATCGAGGTCCCGGCCCGCTCTATCTTATCTCCCATCAGCCATAAATATTCAACTGAGATGAGCAGCGAGAGACCATCTTATTTTCTGACGTTCACACATTCTGAGACTCAATAGAAACAGAGGACAGTGAACGACAGGACATTTCACTTTAGTGATCCTTCTGTCATTCTGCTTATCTGATTACATGTATGCAAAGTCATGCATGCCTCAAATCGACCTTGCAATTGACAATAACATCGTTTTTTCTTTTTATATCTTACTCTCCGAAGAGAGGCACATAACAAATACTTGTTTGTATTTGTGAAAACTGTTGATTTGCTCTGGTTTGCTGTAGAATCGAGCGGTTCAGCACTGCCCTGCTATAACTCCAGATCTTCAACATTTTAGAAGTTTAATACTATTCACTGGTAGCTGGATTTTACAGGGCCATCTTTCCATTTAATCACCAATTAACTACTGTAAACTGTTATCTTTGGGAAAGACACCTTTGAACGCTATCACGGATCAGCAGTTAGTGACAAAAGGTGATAAAACCATATAGCGAGAGAAAAAGGCTGTGGTGGAGCGGCGGGGTGAAGGGCGGCCGTAAATCTCTCAGGCGGGTTAGTCAGGAGAACGAGTGTGAGACGGTAGTGTTTCTCCTCATGTGAAGGTCCAGATGGGAGCGGGCCAGCTGAAGGGGCAGAACTCACTGTGCAGGACTGTACGAATGTACAGTACGAATGTTATTGACCTGGTTGATATCGGGCGCTCACCGTGGAAGGATACTTAACTGATATGATTTATCTTGAGCGTCTGATAAAGACATGATGACTCCACTGTTCAGTATATTATGCTGAAAATGTTGTGAGACGTTTAGTTCAGAGGTGATTATATCGATGGGATTATGAATGATGAGTGTGTGGTGTTGGGTTAAGGTTAGCTGGTGGAGTATGTTTTGTGTATTGGGGAGTAAATGTGCTATAACACTGAAGCTGTTACGCAAGTGCTGTGTCATAAACTACTGTTTTACTGTCATAAAGCAAGGTGTGTTTATGGCTGTGTGTATCTGTTTCTATGTTCACACACTTTTATAAGCAGCTTGTTAAAAATCAAATGCAAATGTTATTGAATTAAAGAGTAAATAGATGCTGCTGGTCTTTATAGATGTGTGAATGTATGCGGAACGCTGATTGAGTGGGGTGATGCTATGTGTTTATCTGCTGGTTAAAGGAGTTATCCTCTTACACATGTGAAAGTCTCATAGATGCTCACAGACGCTCACAGTCAGTCACAGACGATCACAGATGCTCACAGTCAGTCACAGACGCTCACATACAATCACAGTCAGTCACAGACATTCACAGTTAGTCACAGATGCTCACAGTCAGTCACAGACGCTCACAGTCAGTCACAGACGCTCACAGTCAGTCACAGACGATCACAGACGCTCACAGTCAGTCACAGACGATCACAGACGCTCACAGTCAGTCACAGACGCTCACATACAATCACAGTCAGTCACAGACATTCACAGTCAGTCACAGATGCTCACAGTCAGTCACAGATGACCACAGTCAGTCACAGACGACCACAGTCAGTCACAGACGACCACAGTCAGTCACAGACGCTCACAGTCAGTCACAGTTGCTCACAGTCAGTCACAGACGCTCACAGTCAGTCACAGACGCTCACAGTCAGTCACAGACGACCACAGTCAGTCACAGACGACCACAGTCAGTCACAGACGCTCACAGTCAGTCACAGACGCTCACAGTCAGTCACAGACGCTCACAGTCAGTCACAGACGCTCACAGTCAGTCACAGAAGCTCACAGTCAGTCACAGACGCTCACAGTCAGTCACAGACGCTCACAGTCAGTCACAGACTCTCACAGTCAGTCACAGATGCTCACAGTCAGTCACAGACGCTCACAGTCAGTCACAGACTCTCACAGATGCTCACAGTCAGTCACAGACGATCACAGTCAGTCACAGACGATCACAGTCAGTCACAGACGCTCACAGTCAGTCACAGACGCTCACAGTCAGTCACAGATGCTCACAGTCAGTCACAGACTACTCACAGTCAGTCACAGACGATCACAGTCAGTCACAGACACTCACAGATGCTCAGTCAGTCACAGATACTCACAGTCAGTCACAGACGCTCACAGTCAGTCACAGACTCTCACAGATGCTCACAGTCAGTCACAGACGATCACAGTCAGTCACAGACGCTCACAGTCAGTCACAGACTCTCACAGATGCTCAGTCAGTCACAGATGCTCACAGTCAGTCACAGACGCTCACAGTCAGTCACAGATGCTCGCAGTCAGTCACAGATGCTCACAGTCAGTCACAGATGCTCACAGTCATCAAAGTTATCAAAATTCTTCTTCAGGTAATTTGGGTCAGGCCATCGCGAGTACTCAACAAATAGCAAAAGCTGACTGCTTGATGATTTTTTATTTTCCAATTTTTGGAGTGATTGCCTGTCTATTGGTATTGCAAAATCAATACTTTTATTTAACATGGTTTAACAACAGTGTTTGTCTTTGTCATGGCACACATCAGGCTTTGATTATTCAGGTGTTTATGTAACATCAGTATTTCAGCTCAGGATAGTTCGAGCTCTGTGGAACAAAAACTGATATTGAGGTTTTCCTAAAGATGGCTGGTGTGGTTACAATACAATTAAAAACTGATGGTTTTGCAATACCAAAACCTGTAGATAATCACTTAACAAATGCAAATTGAAAATGGTCAAGCAAACTCTTTTGGACCACTTGAGATGGACTGACTCTGAATAAACTCCTAACCCTCGTCCAGATGGAGTGATTTTGATTGGCTGCTGTATGGCAGAAATCAAGAGCTCCTTGTCCAAAAGCAACAAGAAAAGCCATTAAAAGTGTCTCGCTGCAGTTACAGCAGCGTTCAGTGTGTGAGAACATGAAGAACAGCAGCAGCGTAGAACAACAACAGTTACTACAGAGACAGAGAACGGCCGATTGGTCTTTAGAGAGACGAGAACACGTCCGCTGCTCTCATGTATCGAGTTTCAGCTGATCGCACACACTCGTACATGTGTGTGTGTGTGTGTGTGTGTGTGACTGTGTATGAGTGTGTGTGTGTGTGTGTGTGTGTGTGTGTGTGTGTGTGTGTGTGTGTGTGTGTGTGAGTGTGAGTGTGAGTGTGATTGTGATGTGTGTGTGTGTGTGTGTGTGTGTGTGTGTGTGTGTGTGTGTGTGTGTGTGTGTGTGTGTGTGTGTGTGTGAGTGAGTGTAAGTGTGATTTTGTGTGTGTGTGAGAGAGAGAGAGTGAGTGTAAGTGTGATTGTGTGTGTGTGTGTGTGTGTGTGTGTGTGTGAGATTGTGTGTGTGTGTGTGTGTGTGTGTGTGTGTGTGTGTGTGTGTGTGTGTGTGTGTGTTGTGTGTGTGTGTGTGAGATTGTGTGTGTGTGTGTGTGTGTGTGTGTGTGTGTGAGTGTGTGTGTGTGAGAGAGAGAGAGTGAGTGTAAGTGTGATTGTGTGTGTGTGTGTGTGTGTGTGTGTGTGTGTGTGTGTGTGTGTGTGTGTGTGTGTGTGTGTGTGTGTGTGTGTGAGTGTGTGTGTGAGTGTGTGTGTGTGTGTGTGTGTGTGTGTGTGTGTGTTTGGGTCAGGGACGCGCTGACCTCATATGTCACGTCTCTTATTGCTGCATGAGCTCATGTGATCTGAAACACACGGCAAGATCAGGATTACAAACTCTCAACCTCAGTTACGGCTCCACAACGCAGCCGCTTATCGACACATGGCAAACTCCTCAAGTAAAAGTACTTGTAAAGCGCATGATTTCACAGAGAACGCGTCGATGGAGAAGGGACTAGACGTGTGTGAGAGCTCCTGACAGACAGACACAGACGTGAGACAAGTCTGTGTGGACGTGAACAGAGCAGACCTCATGAGGATCAGTGAAGGGTTAAAGACTGCTAAATGGGACAATGTTTGGAGAATACATGAGGTTAACTGGTTATTATTGAACTATTTTTGACAGTCAATACATATTTCTATGACAGACATATCAAAGTTAAACAAACAGGCTCCATCAATGGGAAGTAACAGGTACAGCTGTATGTGTCCTATGTTCTGGTCAGTTGTGTGCTGTACACGGTTAACACCATTAAAAAGTGCAAAGCTGATGGTTTTGATTTAACGCCTTAACCATGAATCAACAAATACAGGCATACTTTCCGCCATCGCTAGTGCGCAAAATCATTTCAGCTCTGCCAGACAAATATACAGGGCTTTCACCAGCATGTAAGGCGTCGATCTCCTGCTAATTGTTTTTGCAAGCGTTCGTCAGACTCTGAGTGATTAATCAAAGCGGGAAAGCCGACCATCAGCTTCATTAGCCGTTAATTGGAACCTTGTTTGGGAAGAACAAGCCCCTTAACGAGTCAGACGGGACATCTGTAGAAGTGAATGAGAGAATACAGTGTTCATCATTCCAGTCTTCTTTATTTCAACAGCGCTGTGTACAATAGAGATCGCTTTCACTGAAATAAGTTAATTCCTATTTGACCCTGGAGCACAACACCAGTCATAAGGGTCAATAAATAATCTTTCCATTGATGTATGGTTTGTTATGATAGAACAATATTTGAGAATCTAAGGGAACAAAAACAAATCTAAATATTGAATATTTTTTTTTGTGTGCGTGCGTGCGTGTGTGTGTGTGTGCGTGTGTATATGAGTGTGTGTGTGTCTGTGTGTGTGTGCTTAGGAGTGTGTGAGTGTGTGTGAGTGTGTATATATGAGTGTGTATATATGTGTGTGTGTGTGTGCGTGCGTGTGAGTGTGTGTGAGTGTGTATATATGAGTGTGTGTATATGTGTGTGTGTGTGCGTGAGTGTGTGTGTGTGTGTGTGTGTGTGTGTGTGTGTGTGTGTGTGTGTGTGTGTGTGTGTGTGTGCGTGTGTGTGTGTGTGTGTGTGTGTGTGTGTGTGTGTGTGTATGTGTGTGTGTGTGTGTGTGTGTGTGTGTGTGTGTGTGTGTGTGTATGTGTGTGTGTGCGTGCGTGTGTGTGTGTGTGTCTGATAACCAACCTCAGGGAGGAAATAGTAGTAAGACCTAAAAACACAGCGGAAAGGCTTGTGGGGTTTTTATGGAAATGAACATTTAAACTCCAAGCGTGCGGTCACCACATTAAAGCGGCGTGTTCTGGAGCTGACCGCTGGCATGCTGTTCCTCTGCCAGCGCACTGCTTTTCATTAGACCTCTCGATTCTTTCAGTTGATTTGTCAAATTAACTTACAAGAGGCAGAACACACCATCCCGACTGGAAAAGAGCGTAGCAGCAAATTGCGTTGATCAGAAACACACTCGAGAGCTGTTTACCTCGTGTGATCCGATGGAGGTGCGCTAACCTGTAAACCACATCCTTCACTTTTATGGTCCAACTCCATTAGCGATATCTCACATCAGTCATCAGCCATCAATCTAAGCAGCTGATGATGGTCAAGTGGTCTTCTATCACTCATGCGTGTGCCTGCGTGTATATAAGATCATGTAGATTATACTGACATTAGTAGTACAAAGAAGAGACAATAGCAGTGCATTTATTGAACATTCACACACACACACACACACACACACACACACACACACACACACACACACACACACACACACACACATATACACACACTCATACGCACACACACACACACACACACACACACACACACACACACACACACACACACACACACACACCACACACTCACACTCATACACACAGACACAGACACAGACACACACACACACACACACACACACACACACACACACACACACACACACACACACACACACACACACACACACACATACACACACACACACACACACACAGACACACACACACACACATACACACACACACACACACACACACACACACACACACACACACACACACACACACACACAGAGATACACACACACACAGGTCATGAAACATGAACATTGTTTTCATGTGGATCAAACAAATTTATCCCCAACATAGTCACAAAGACAAGACTTTATTTATTCACAGTGTAAACTAACATGATGTAAACATCGGTTCTTTCAGACACAAACATACAATTGAAAAAATAGATTTGTATTTGTATCTTGATTTGTGCGTTACAAAGATTGAAATCATAACAGAAGTGTAAAAGCATCCAAACACTGATATCGACAATACTATCAACACAGAATAAATCACATTTTGAACATAATTTGATGCTTTACATTAGTTTTTCTCATTTGTTTACACACTAAATCACACAGTTTCTGAAGCTGTCACTGAAACAGCAAACACCAAATCTGCACAAACATACACTAATTATCAGCTTTTGACTCGGTTTTGAATTTCATAAAACACTTTTAGCACAACACAACCCTCGGTTGCGCTTACCAAGAAAGTACTGGTCATATAAGGTGACTACATGGGTCAGGGTTAGTACCTCGTTATTGTAATTACTACATAGTATGTACACGAGGAACAGGACACATTAAAGTGTAAACATGATGCAACACCTAAACCTAGCAGGAATTAATATCATGTTAAAGATGTTTGTGTTTGTGATGTTTTGAATGCAGTGCTTTGTTTTGCAAGAGATGTGAGGCGTTTTGCATTTAGTGTGCAATTCTTGGATTTTTAACGATGCATTCAAAACATTGATTCATTAAAGAATCCACTGATAAATCTTTGTGCTGTAGTTTTAAAGCATGCCGGGACGAGCGGGTCCACGGATCAAATGTCGAGTCTCCAGCCAGTGTTTGAGTCACGAGTATCAAGTCCTCATCTGGATCCGAAGCATCTCTTCGAGTCGGTCGTGACTACATTGTTCTGAAATCCTCGCCAGCGCCAGAACCAGAGATAACGAGGAGGTTTAACACGGCTCTCCGGTCGCAGACGCGCTCCACGGCAGCAATCTGTTAAACGTTGACCTGCTCAGGTCAGGCAGAACTACTACGTCCACTGTGCCAAGCGCTGTAAACGTCCAGCGGCCTTATTTACGATTTCATTTATAATCATCAAGTGTGCCGTTACAGAGAGGGGGGGGGCAATCAGTTTCAGCATTTAGAGCCTTAATGCATCCACGGCGACTTTAGGAGGGATTTATAGATGTGTGTGTGTGTGTGTGTGGTGTGTGTGTGTGTGTGTGTGTGTGTGTGGGTGTGGGGTGTGTGTGTGTGAGTGTGTGTGTCTCTCTCTCTGTGTGTGTGTGTGTGTGTGTGTGTGTGTGTGTGTGTGTGTGTGTGTGTGTGTGTGTGTGTGTGTGTGTGTGTGTGTGTGTGTGTGTGTTGTGTCTGTGTCTGTGTCTGTGTCTGTGTGTGTGTGTGAGATCCGCATGGAAAAGCACGGCACATCCCGTCACTCTCAGAGAATCCCTCCCTCCGAGGCACATGTGAAATCCATCCGGCCGCGTTTATAAGCTGCTCTCGCTTGCTCCATCAAATGGAGAACATA
>CM049823.1:35660169-35677669 GCA_027422435.1 Schizopygopsis pylzovi | reverse complement strand
AAATTAATTGCAACCACTTACATTTGTATTAGTAAATTGAATGAATCATTTTTTTCAGTGTTCTTTCGTTATATTTTAATATACACTGAAAAAATGATACTATTTTTTTAAAGTAGGGTAAGTTTTTGGATGCAAACGAATTATTTTAGCTACATTTAAAACATATATGCTTTTTTTAACTTAGTCAACTAAATTAGTTTATTTAGCTAAAATAACTTGATTAATTGTTTTAGTAAATTCAATGCATTTTTTTCAGTGTACGTCCCGACATTATCTAATTTTACATTTATGCATTTTTTGTCAGTATGTGTTTTAATTTTAATTATCATTATAAAATTGTCAGCATGCACTTATTTAACTTCCATGCTGACATTTCCAGTGTGTGTAAAATATAGTATTTACAATTAATGCAGTGATATTTATCTGTCTGGACTGTCTTTGTTAATTACTGTCGATTTAATTGCATGTTACTGAGTTTCGGATCGAGATGAATTTATTAAACCACAACACACGCTTTTATTAATCATCTCTAATAGAGCACATTCATGCTTTCATATATTGTGTAGCCTTTATATACATAATAATATCCCTATTTGAAAAAATCAATAACGTGAAAACACGCAGAAATACAGAAGATTCATTTTGGCAGATGGACGGGTTTATGAAAATCAGAACCAAAAAGATTAAAATCGTATATATATATATAAAAAGAATAAAGGCACATGTGAGTTATGAGCACGTGAAATTACACGCTTGAAATTAATTTGTAGAGTTATAAACGAAATATTGATAATAATAAATAAGACGAAGCGGTTTGGAAGCTTGTGATATTAATATTCCACAAAGACGAATATAGATCAAATATGAATGATATGGTTCATTTCACATCTGCTCATATTGGGGAGACAACATTAATTAAATTGTATTTAAACCATTCTTAAATATCATTTTGTACTTTCTTTATTGTATGCATGCATGGAGTTTAATACGTTCAATTGGCTGTATAAAAACAAATAATAGTGGGGGGGGGGGGGTCAAGTAACATGTAACAACCTTGTCTTGGGAGGTTAGCATGTGCATTATGAATATCATAACTGTAGCTCATTCCTGATTTAATAAATAAGCCATGTGCAACCGTCCCAGAACACATTAACACATGAAATATAGCGATGCATGTGGATTTATGTGCTTAAAATTATTATGAGTGTATCAGTGTTTAATAACATAAAGCTAGGCTAGTGACAGTATTTAAAATAATATAATAATAATAATAACAAGAAGTATTTAATCAGTAGGCTATTGTACTGTATATTTCAGTCCTACATCTTATATTAATTATCGCTCATTAAAGGCTATTAGAGTAAATCAGAGCTCGAGCTGAGCGTCAAATAAACGCGTTTACACACATCAAATACGGGAGCTTTATTAATATGGTCGGTGTATATTAATAATTAATATGTCGCGTGTAAAGGCAGTGTTTCGGTAATGATGACGAGGGTCCGTTCACACAGAACGCGACGCTTAAAATATGAAATTTATTTGATGCCATGGCTGTGGGTTATTTAATAAATATCGTTTGTGTTTGAAAAAAACAATCACTCAAACTGCCCTGATGCGCGCACGCGTGACTGCCCTGTGCCGGAAGTGACGCACGTACGCAGGCGATGACGCTGTGTATGCGGAAGAGACGGACGCGGCTTGTGTTTGTATTCCTGCAGGAGTCTGACGCGTCGGTGAAGCGGTAAGTGATCGTGATGAATGCGCGCAGGGCTTTAGAAACAGAGCTTTAAACCGTATCTCAGTCGGTTTGTGTTCGAAGAAAGTAAACACGGGCTCAAATGAGGAGTAAATGCAGATATCGCCGCACCCTCAGTGTCGAATACAGGCCCGCCTTTTAATAACTAATAATACAAAAGAGTGAAACAAGCCATGTTTCATGAAGAACAATATTATAGTTTGGAATGACACGAGGGTTACTGCATCTGTGGGTCATTATCTCTTTCACTTCTTCAGCACAGACAGGAATATCACAAGAGACTAAATAATCATAATAGAACAGCTCAAATGTATTAAAAAGTAAAGTATTGTAATGGTCTAAATGACTGTTCTGAGGATCATAACTCTCTGAAAAACAACTTTATGAATTAATTCACAATATGCACACATTCGTTCTTAATTGAATGCCTAATATGATGAAAACGGCCAGTTAATGTTTCTTGTCTGGTCAACTAAGAGTTACATTAACTTACATGAATTACCTAAATTATATTTTTCTGTTTAAAACGGCAGAATTTGATTAATTTGCTGAATATTACTGTTTGTGTAAAATGTTGACCGTTAAATGTGACGCGTCAGTTAAGCCCCGCCTCCTTTGATTTTATTGGCCGCATCAATCATTCTGACATTGACGCGCGCGAGGCGGACACGACGTCAAACTATTGCATCATAATACAACTTTTATTATGTACTCCCGTGAGCTCGGTGGAGGGTTACACGACGCTTGCTGCTCAGGTAAGTATCGCGAGATTTCGGCGGCGTCATGTTCTGTTTAAATCAGCTGATTAATCTCTCAAAGATTAACGTTATGCTGGGTACACACTAAAATATGTTTAAAATCTTATAAGATCATCTGAGAGACCCCAAACACGAGGACAAAGAAATCTTAGATTAAACCGTTTTGTGACGTCACCACAGTTGCCAACTCTCGCGAGACCATTTTCCAACTCTCGCGAGACAAATACGCAACCGCAGCTTCAAAAGCAAGCCCAATATTTGTCTGATGATTTATTATCATCAATATTATTTATTACCAAAAAATGAGCCTGCAACGTTAAACAACTGAAACCACTCTTTTATCTGAAAATAGCCTTAGAAAATTACACTTTTTTATATATATATATATATTTTTTTTACTTTTTTTACTTTTTCGTCATTTAGCGGACGCTTTTATCCAAAGCGACTTACAAATAAGAAAAAGTAACTACAACTATAAGTTAAAACTCTATAAATACTATGTATACACATTTAAGAAAATGGAGAAATTAAATAAAATGACAAATGCATACAACAACATTTCAAAACTAAACATTTAAATGAAAACAAAAAATAAATCTAAAAACAACAAAAGGTATGAGTATAAAAATGATTCTAACGTAACACTAAGCCAAACACCCATATATGCATATGTTATTTCATTTCCATGTAGTAGGTTGAAGTAACGTTACAAAAATAAATACAATTTATTAAAACTAAAACTAAAGAAAATACCTATAAAAGACAATAAATTCATACATAATTTATCTAAAATGAAAATAGATAACAAATCAAATGCCAGTAGTTCATCAGTAATCCTAAAAAAAAGAACACACATGCTAACAAACAACTTACACATAGTAAGAATTGGTTATAAAAACTAAAACAGAAGTGAAACAAGCAGTAAGAAAGAAGAGAAATAAAAAGCGATATATAAATATATATATATATTAGTTTTTTAATTAAACAATGCGTTATTTGATCAATTGCACCTTCTTGAGCCATCAATATTTGTTTTTAATTAATTATAAAGAATTGCAAGCACCACAAAACCGTCCACGTACAGAGAGAACACGCTTTATTTTGAGATCAAAAACAGGTTCTTATACCATTATGTATACATTACTATCAAATAAATGACAAAAAAACTAAATACCAAAAATATATTATATTAAAAAATATGATGTGTATTATCATTTATGTGCACTCATGAAGTCAAAAGGTATTATTACTCAGTATTATGATATGACTAGTTGTTGCCGGTGATCATTCATACATACATTATTACAAAAAACATTGTAAACATGAGGTTAAAAGAAAGTCATGCCACTCGTTTACGTCTACTTCTGTCATCGCTTGGTGTACAGCGTCACGCGCTTCTCTCTGAATGTGATGGTTCTCTAACGAGGGGGTGGAACATGGATAAATCTGATGAGATCATCTTTAGATCCACTGAGATTATCGGGACACTCCCTGGGATTGTAGGACGGGGAGAAATCAGCCCAAAATCAGCCCGGTTATCTTCTGCTGTGTTCCCAGCATTAGAGATCCAGATTGATTAGGCCTACTACAGTTCTCTCTCTCTCTGTGTGTGTGTGTGCGTGTGTGTGTTCCTGTGGCTCAGTGGTTAGAGCATTGCGTTAGCAGCGTTAGGTTGTGGGTTCGATTCCCAGGGAACACATGTACTGACAAAAAAAAAAATGTATAGCTTGAATAGCACTGTAAGTCGCTTTGGATAAATGCATAAATGTAAATTTATAAATGTCTGACACAAATGTCTGACATAAATGTATAAATGTAAATGTGTGTGTGTGTGTCTCTGTGTGTGTGTGTGTGTGTGTGTGTGTGTGTGTGTCTCTGTGTGTGTGTGTGTGTGTGTGTCTCTGTGTGTGTGTGTGTCTCTGTGTGTGTGTGTGCGCGCGCGCGTGTGTGTCTCTGTGTGTGTGTGTGTGTGTGTGTGTGTGTGTGTGCGCGCGCGCGCGTGTGTGTGTGTGTGTGTGTGTGTGTGTGCGCGCGCGTGTGTGTGTCTCTGTGTGTCTCTGTGTGTGTGTGTGTGCGTGCGTGTGTGTGTGTGCGCGTCCGCAGGCGTGACGGGATGTCAGGATGCTGGAGTCCTATGTTTCTCCTCTCTTGATGAGTTATGTGAACCGCTACATAAAGAACCTGAAGCCGTCGGACCTGCAGCTGTCATTATGGGGCGGCGACGTGGTTCTGAGCAAACTGGACCTGAGACTGGATGTGCTGGAGCAGGTAAGAGACGATCACAGCTGATCTACTGCTTTCCTTCACTGATGTCCTTCTGTCTGCTTTTCTGAAGAGCTTCACTTCTGCACCCTTCTGAACGATCGGAACGCTTCCCATCACGCTCTGTTGTTATTCCTCGGCAGTGCTGTGCGATTAATCAAAATCAAATCACAAAGACAATAAACCACGATTAGGCAGAAGCGCCAAAAGTCATGTGTACATCTAAATCTCCAAATACCCCCCCGCAGACCAAACCCAGGAGATCAACGACTAGTAAACACACGACTACGACGAGTTCTTATTCTAATTTTCATTATAATAAAGTATATAATAATGCAATGGATTAGAATACAATGATTATTATTCCACATCATCATCTCACAGAAAGATTGATTTCAAACACTCGACCGATGTTATGGAGTAATAACATGTTATTAAATGTGATATTTTCAGAAGCAGTTTACTGTGATGTAAACGCCGCTGCATCTGAAAGCAGCTGATGGAGATTTACTGCTAATCACAGAACCGGCTTCACTAACGAGATGCGCCTATTCCTCGGGAAGATAACGTACTGCTTGGCATTTTAATATCTCCTGAGATTTCAGTCATATGTTCATCTGCACACAAGGTTTTTATCATCATGGCATTCATAGCGTGAACTTTAACATTAGACGCTGCTTGCTGATTGTTTACGGTTTGCCGGATGTTACTCCCGTAATTTGCACAAATGGTGGATATGCAAAACAGTATTTTGGAAACGATTGATTTCCCTAAGCCCCGCCTTCCTTGGGTACTGTTGATATTGATGTGATTAAGTCTGATTGTTACAGCTGACGAGGAACACTTTCACACTACAGTGATTTCACGCTTGAGCTGATTAATATGATCTTACAGATGTATTCAGTGACGCAGAGAGCATGAACAAGAATTAGGCCTCGTTACACCGGCAGTTAAATGCAGTGTTGGGGGGGTAACGTATTACAAGTAACGCGAGTTACGTAATAATATTACTTGTTTCAAGTAACTAGTAAAGTGAGGCATTACTTTTTAATTTACTAGAAAATATCTGAGTTATTTTTCTCCATTTATTGATGACAGTGCGCCGTGTGAACATGATCTTACTGTAGATCTAATCTAGACTAAATATGAATATGTATTAATTTAGGGGTCGACCGATATGTGTTTTTCAGGGCCGATACCGATACCGATTATTACAGATCAAGTAGACCGATAACCGATATTTTGAACCGATATACGTGTCTGGTGTAAAAATGAAAATTAATGCCAAAATTAATAATAACAAGAGCTCTGACAAAAAAAAAACGTTCTTTAAATGCTTTTAAACATGTCTTTAATTCTGAAAACTGTTAATAACAACAACATTAAATAAACAGTAATATTAATAATAACATAAGTACAGAGATCACCCAGAAGCATTCTGTAAACATTTTGTAAAACTTAAAGTAAACGTATTCAGCGTATTGTGTGATTATTCTCAACAAAAGTTGTAATAATTGTTGTAGTTGTATTACGTATACAGTAATATATTCGGCTAAACCGAACTTATATTTTGACAGGTTGCCATGAGGACCTTTTAAGTTTCTGTAGCCTATGTATATATGATATGACGATCGTTTTACTCAAATGAAACCGTCAAATGCTCGTGAAGTGACTCTGCGAGCAGTTCTGGGGATGTTGTTCATGTATTTATGTCCTCATTTAGTGAGACGGCAGACGCTGAAGTCACTGCGAGCGTCACGTGCGCTTCAGTATGTGTGTGTGCAGTAAATGAAACCGCACGTCTGTGTCATTCATTAACAGAGATGCAGAACATGCAGGATTCATATTTAAATAGTGTTTTGCAGCTTAATATTTATAGATACTAGTCCATAGCGCGAGTCGATTTAAGTGTACAGACCTACTTTTGATTAATTCATCCAAACTTCGACACATTCCGTGACATTCCGCGTTATACGGTAAATTCCATTATATGACTGCATTCCGCGATTCCGCCCGCATTTTCCGCATCGCGGACATCATGGGTTACATTGAGGTGTTTTGCAACTTCAGCAACGTCTGCTGCTGCTTTACCTTTGAGAGACAACTGATGCGTGATCACTGAGGCAGCTCCAGTTAGCATGTGCTCTCGGTGTGAGACTGCCTTCAGTTTTCCGCGTTGATTGGTCGGACTCGTGACTCTCTACATATCAGATGAGCGGTGGGCGGAGATTGCTCTCAGAGATTGAGAGATCGCCTCACTCTCACAGTGTTGAGCTCAGACAGGCTGCATCGAGCCAAATAGTGCATTTAAACATTAAATAGTTTCACCTGTATTATTTATTCACCAATAAATAATGTCACCTGTAAATAATATGTTTGTTTGCATAAAAAAAAAAAAAAAAAAATTATCGGCAAATCTGTTTTTAAAATGGCCGATATCGATAATCGGTAAAATGCTTAATATCGGCGCCGATAATCGGCCAGGCCGATAATCGGTCGACCCCTATATTAATTCATCCCACTCGCAAAAAACAGATTCAGTATTCAGCAAAATTAATTAAAACAGTGAAATGCAAACTCAGAATATGACGCAATCCTGCAATAATTAAATATGTTAAACAACACAAATATATGTGTTCCTGTGGCTCAGTGGTAGAGCATTGCGTTAGCAGCGCAAAGGTTGTGGGTTCGATTCCCAGGGAACACATGTACTGACAAAAATGTATAACCTGAATGCACTGTAAGTCGCTTTGGATAAAAGCGTCTGCTAAATGCATAAATGTAAATGTAAATATATCTAATCTCATTTTATTAACGATGTGTTTGCTGCTGACCTTTAATGATCCAGTTCAACCATACTAATAAGCAAACATGACTTTAGATAAACTAACAATTGTGCTTGATTGCTTTTTTATTGCTGAAGAGTGTTGAACTTCTCCTGTGTTCTTCTGTACAGACGTGATTTACTCGTCCTTCAGCCTGAGGTTTATTCATTACACTTTTTGGTGTGAAAGGCTTTTATATTTGCTATAAATATAACTTATTGTATTAAAAACAAACAATCAAGCCCTGTTCATATTTAAAAAGTAACACAAAAGTAACGCAAATGTAATGCATTACTTTCAATAAAAAGTAACTAAGTATCGTAATTAGTTACTTTTTTAGGGAGTAACACGATATTGTAACGCATTACTTTTAAAAGTAACTTTCCCCAACACTGGTTAAATGTGACCCAATTCAGATTTTTTGCTCGTATGTGACGCAGATCGGATCTGATCTATGATGGTGTAAACAGGAAAAAGCGCATGCATTCGTATATAGCGAGATTGGATTCAGGCCATTGTGTGGAAATAAATCGTATATGCACCAACGGGACTCGTGTAAACAGGCAGATTGGATTTACTGAGGCGTTCCGTACGTCATTAAAACTGTGACAATTTGGTACTTTTCCACGGTTTAATGACGTTATATGGGACCCCTGCTGGCAAAATGAGTGTAAATGCGCACAGGCTTTTTTTGAGCTACAGGCAAAAATAATTAAATATATAAAAAATTTCGAATTTGAGGTTTTCACAAAAATGTGTTAATAAAGCCCTTGTTTAGCGATCCCAAAGCTCCAACTAAACATCTAAAAGTATCGTTAGTTAAGGATTACCTTTTCTCCGCTCGCTTCAGACGGCGCACGATCCGGTAAATACACAGAATATTACAGTATTCACGCAAACATATGTAACTTTATATGATTCGTGCGTTACAGTAGGTCTGTCTCAATGGTATTAATCAATAGCCTGAAAGAAAAGAGGAATCACTCGCACTTCATTTAACTGCATTTGTTGTTTTAATAATCACTTTATTTGTAATGAACACACTGAAGTGATTTGATAATTTGTTTTTCATAGGCTATATGAATGTTTTGTTTACATGTAAAATGATAACGGTAATGCATTATTTGTTTATTTCTAGGCTATTTGTTCCTGTACTGTTTTTATTTTGTTGCATCTGTTTTTATTATAATAGGAAAGATAAAATAAAAAACAGCTATTTTGTGATTTAGTAGCCTAATTATTAATAAGAAAAGAACTGAAGGAAGACTTTAATCTACCTTGCTGAATCTATATCGAGTGTTGAAGTTCATTTTTGTCTGATTCCAAAAAATCATACATTTTGAAGGTCTTTTAATGGAGAATATGAAAATAAAAATAACTCGTTTTTTTAATTATTTGCTCGAATGGTTTTGTCAGCACAGGTCACATTATTCTCGGGAGGTGCTAAATGATAACTATAGCAAGTGTAAACGCATGAATCGGATATGGGTCACCATTGAAAGAACGTGTAAACGGCAATATACAGGCAATAAACCGGAATTGAGCATCAAGCCCTGCAGTGTAAACGAGCCCTCATTTAACGATCTGGAGAAGTGCTAGTGGAAGTGACCCGGCAACAACGTCTAACATTATTTTATGATAACTATGATAAAATTGCATCGCATGCAGTCACTTGTGAAGGATCAGCTGATTCTCAAATAATTCTGCATCAATATACAAAAGAATCATATTCAGAATGAGCTGTAATCTGCCCTTGATATCGAATCGTGCACAGCCCACGTCTTCTATAAACAGATGATGGTGTTTTTGGCTGAAGTCCTGCGAGGGGTCAGTATCGAGTGTTTCTCTCATCGGACATGCAGCAGACTGTTTGCTTGGCTTTCTTCTTTGGGCAGCACTGAGCTTGTGCAGTTGTGATATCGGTGTCGTGTTGTGAGACTGGCTGGCTCCGCACGCGCTCTCGGAGTTATTAGGAGCAGCTTGTGACGTCCCAAGCGGGAGTTAAGCTCTCTCTGGTGATCTTCTGTTCTGTTTGATTGTGAGTTGGACTGGTGTGTGTGTGTGTGTTTGCAGGAGCTCAAGCTGCCCTTCACCTTCCTGAGCGGACACATCCACGAGCTGCGCATCCACGTGCCCTGGACCAAACTGAGCTCGGAGCCCGTGGTCATCACCATCAACACCATGGAGTGCATCCTCAAGCTGCGGGACGGAGCCACGGTCAGTGTGTGTGTGTGTGTGTGTGTCTGTGTGTGAGTGAGAGAGAGAGTGTGTGTGAGTGTGTGTGTGTGAGTATTTGGTGTGTGTGTGTGTGTGTGTGTGTGAGTATTTGTGTGTGTGTGTGTGTGTGTGTGAGTATTTGGTGTGTGTGTGTGTGTGTGTGTGTGTGAGTATTTGGTGTGTGAGTGTGAGAGAGTGTGTGTGTGTAAGAGTATTTGGTGTGTGTGTGTGTGAGTGTGAGATTATTTGGTGTGTGTGTGAGAGAGTGTGTGTGAGTGTGTGAGAGAGAGAGAGATGTGTGTGTGTGTCTGTGTGTGCAAAAACAGCAAATACGTGTGGAACCAAATAAATGGAACCAAATGTTTTTTTAAAACATTAGCACTTAGATCAGGGGTAATAGATCGCTCGCGCTTTAGGTCAGTGTTTCTCAACCAGGGGGGCGCGAGATAAAACTCAAATATAATATATTCACTAATATTATGACTCGCATGTTAAGTCATGTAAAAAAAAATATAGCCTATAAATAAATATCAGCACCACCTCTCTACGTATTCTGTGTTTCGGAGGAGAAATACGGTTCTCATGGCGCTGTGAATACAGACTGAACGGCGGCTCAAACCGCTGTATGAGCAAACATCAGCTCTCGCTGGATAAAAGAAGCCAGTGTCACACTAGTACACACAAGTTTTGATGGGCAAGTTTTGTAATCAAGGTAAAGCTGATTACAGTGACATGATCGTGCATTAGGCGCGCGTTATGTCCGTTTTAAATGATGCGCAAACGAACCGTGTGTGCGCTCGATCATTATACCATCATATTTCTGCTTGAATACAGCTCAGTATATAGTTGAATACAGCGACGTGAATAATAATAAAACACTATTTTATTTATTATTATTAAATTAATGCAACATAAGGATACATAACAACAAGCCTATTTATTTATTTAATATGTATTTGATCATTTATTTACTGTTTACTTGGTAGATCTCGGTGAGTTTTCTCCCTGTCTTAGATTAATGTCAGACTCAGAAGTCAACATTAAAACGGGCGCTTTTATACATTTGGTTTTGAAACTCTTCCTCCATCGTCTTGTCTGTGTCACCTCACTCTTCTTGTCAGTGTCACCTCACTCTTCTTGTCAGTGTCACCTCACTCTTCTTATCAGTGTCACCTCACTCTTCTTATCAGTGTCACCTCACTCTTCTTATCAGTGTTCTACCTCACTCTTCTTGTCTTGTCACCTCACTCTTCTTGTCAGTGTCACCTCACTCTTCTCGTCTGTGTCACCTCACTCTTCTCGTCAGTGTCACCTCACTCTTCTCGTTGTGTCACCTCACTCTTCTCGTCTAGTGTCACCTCACTCTTCTTGTCGTGTCACCTCACTCTTCTTGTCAGTGTCACCTCACCCTTCTTGTCAGTGTCACCTCACCCTTCTTGTCGTGTCACCTCACTCTTCTTGTCTGTGTCACCTCACTCTTCTTGTCTGTGTCACCTCACTCTTCTTGTCAGTGTCATCCTCACTCTTCTTGTCAGGTGTCACCTCACACTTCTCGTCTGTGTCACCTCACTCTTCTTGTCAGTGTCACCTCACTCTTCTTGTCGGTGTCACCTCACTCTTCTTGTCATGTGTCACCTCACTCTTCTTGTCTGTGTCACCTCACCTCTTCTTGTCTGTGTCACCTCACTCTTCTTGTCAGTGTCACCTCACTCTTCTTGTCTGTGTCACCTCACTCGTTCTTGTCAGTGTCACCTCACTCTTCTTGTCAGTGTCACCTCACTCTTCTTGTCTGTGTCGCCTCACTCTTCTTGTCAGTGTCACCTCACTCTTCTTGTCTGTGTCACCTCACTCTCTCGTCAGTGTCGCCTCAATCTTCTTGTCTGTAGTCACCTCACTCTTTATCGTCTGTGTCATCCTCACTCTTCTCGTCTGTGTCTCCTCACTCTTCTTGTCTGTGTCTCCTCACTCTTATCGTCTGTGTCACCTCGCTGATTTCTCGTCTGTGTCACCTCGCTACTATCTAAAAAAATCTAAAGTGTCACGGTGCGCACGGTGAGCAATGACGTAACTGGTGTCTGCAGCTTACACACTTCTTGTCTGTATACACCGTCACTCGTTCTATCGTCTGTGTCACCTCAGCTCGTCTTGTCTGTGACGTCATTCGTCTGTGTCTGTGTCACGTCACTCTGTCTAGTCTGTTGTGAGAGAGAGAGAGAGACAGCCTCAAGTGTGTAGTCTGTTTCACCACTCTGTCTAGTCTGTTGTCACCTCATTTCTGTGTGGCAGTGTCACCTCACTCTTCTTGTCTGTGTCACCTCACCTTCTTGTGGCTGTGTCACCTCCACTCTTCTTGTCTGTCAGTCATCTCACTCGTTCTTGTCTGTTTTCACCTCACTCTTCTTGTCTGTGTCTCCTCACTCTTCTTGTCTGTGTCTCCTCACTCTTCTTGTCTGTGTCTGTGATTTATTTTTATTACTATTAAAAAAATCTAAAGGACGGTGCCACGGTGAGCAAGTGACGTAACGGTGTTGCAGCTTAACACCGGTATAACCGTCATCACCGTCTATCGCGGCCTAGTGTGTGTGTGTGAGAGTATTTGGGTGTGTGTGTGTGTGTGTGTGTGTGTGTGTGAAGAGAGAGAGAGAGAGAGAGAGAGTGTGTAGTGTGTGTGGAGATGTGGTGTGAGAGTATTTGGGTGTGTGTGTGTGTGTGTGTGTGAGAGAGAGAGAGAGAGAGAGAGAGTGTGTGTTTGTGTGTGTGTGTGTGTGTTAGGGCTGTAGTCAAGTCCACCTTTGTCGAGTCCAAGACAAGTCCAAGTCCAAAGAGGTTCGAGTCCGAGTCAAGTCCGAGTCCAAAGAGGTTCGAGTCCAAGTCAAGTCCAAGTCCAAATGAGACGGTCAAAACAGAGAAAGTAAAAAATAATCTTCTTCAAAACCACATACTTAATTATTGATAATTGATGTGATATGAGAGACGGCATATCTTCTATTCTAATATAATAATTTTGCATTATTGTTTGTAATGATCTAAAGCATGTGCAGCAACACTGTAGGATCAAATTAGGCAATTTTATTTCTCCTCCTGAGACCCAGCTGTGGAGTTGTGTCTCTGTAGTGGACATTATATTTTAGTGTATTTCTCTGAGACCTCACATCACAGTTATAAGTCTGGATGTACTGCACAGAGCACACTCAGGGCTTCATAGAGATACTAAAGGTTTTTTAAACCCTCTCATACGTCTTTAAAGATGGCTATATTTATATTTATATTTTATATATTTATAATTATAATATATTTTATATTTATTTAGTGAAAAATTGTACATCCTTATGGAAATATGATTATATTCTGTAATGTCTTTTAAATCTGAATCATTTTCAGATTGTTTGTCATAAAGCAACTTCTCAGGAAAATGTTTTGGGTTTTCAAATTCAAATATGACTCTGTTATGAAACAGGACATCATTTCATACATGTTCAATGTAGAGGACACCAGGACTAAAAGCATGTGTATTATGCATTTTGGGAGACATAGCTATTGAATAGGGAAATAAATTATATATCAGTTTGCTTATGAAATATTATATATTATTATGAAAATCTGGCCATGTATTACTCCCATTATGATTTTTTTTTCAACATTCTGTCCCAACAGCAACACATTAATAAGCAAATTAGATACAGTGTATAGGTACACTGTGTTTAATGGGAAACCAGTTTATGGAATTTTTTACACACATATTGCATAAAACAAAATGGTATATCAAATCATTTTGTTATACATTTTAAAACATAGTTGAGAATCATCCTTAAACAAAGTTTAGTATAAAAAATCCTGAAACCTAAAAATGTATTTGGTGATTTAAACAAACTCCCATTGATTTTGCCGTTTTCTATTCATGCCATTTAATTTTAGTCCTTGTGTCCTCTACAGAGGACATATAATCAAATATGAATAAAATAGAGTTTAAAAAAATAAATAAAAAATTCTTATGGTCTAAACCAGCAGTTTCTCAATTCCAGTCCTCGCGCCCCCCCGCTCTGCGCATTTCTATGTTACTCTTATTCATCTTCAGACGTTTGTTCTATTCGATACGTAAGTGCCTCTGCGAAGTGGATAGTCACACGATATTCCTCCATGATTCCAGTTCAAAGCGAACGTATTCCATTCATATTGATTTAAAGCAAAATGGTGATATCAATTTAAATTGTATAATTTAAGACTATATATGACATCTTTACGAAGAGTATAAAAATCCTAAACCTAAAAATGTATTTGAGTGATTTAAACAAACTCCCCATTGATTAATTGCCGTTTTCTATTCATGCCATTTAATTTTAGTCCTTGTGTCCTCTACAGAGGACATATAATCAAATATGAATAAAATAGAGTTTAAAAAAATAAATAAAAAATTCTTATGGTCTACTCTAAACAATGTAATGACATGAAAACTTTTTTTTTAGGGGGGCGTCTCAGGAGGATATTTTAGGTTTAGCAATTTCACTTATATTTGACCAATTCTCGATTTTGTAAGATTTTATCTAGTCAACTTGAAAATGTAACTACAACATGATTCAAGAAACTTTCTCTTTATTAACCCTCTAGTTAAAGAATAGTATATTCTAAGTGCACCACACATGACGTTGTCTTCATGATGTAAATGTTAAACAAATCACTAAATATCTTTGCAGAAAAGATGAACTACAACTACATCTTGTACAAACTTATATTATGCATATTAGGCTATATGTTCTGAAATAATACAAGACAAATGCTCCAAAAAAACTCAAGTAATTCAAATTCAAAATGACTGAAGGTATAACACCTAGAGTGCTATTATTAACTATAAAGGCTCTGTAAAACAATGAACAGCAGTTTTCAGCCTGTCACCCGATGCAAACCTGAAAGATCAGATATACAGTAGTAGGCTTCGATTACGCTGCTTTTCCATTGTTTTTTCTGTGTAAGCATGGACGCGTTTGACGGTTGCGCTCGCATCTCTTGCAGCGTCTCGTGCATGAAACGGCTTTCTAAAAACGCGGCACTCTAGTTATTAAAAGATGTTTAACTCACATCTTCTTGTATTTTTTCTATTCCACTGCCCGCGTCAACACAAAAACACACTCTGTGTGAATGGCACCTAGAGAGCATCACACGTGAACGATTAATCATGTGCATCGACATGCGGGTGGACTGTTCTTTTCTCTTTACTGTTATTATCAGTGTCTAATTCTAGCGTTTGGTAATATTTCTATTCAAAATCGCGATTCCTCGATTTATAAAAAATCTAATTGTGGCAAAACATTAAATTCGAATGAATCGATAAAATCTGATAAATCGCCCAGCCATCGCCACAGTGTTTGCTTATTTTTTACTTTATTTACGTTTTTGTGTAATTTATTTTATTTTACATCCAGTTGTATTCCGTGCCTCCGGGCTTTATTCGTTTTGCTCTTATTCGTTATTTTTCTTATTAATTTGGTGCCACGGGGTTTGATGATTGTCAGTTTTTTTTTTTTTTACATTTAAACATTTTACAAGTTTGTAATTTTATATTAGGCTTATAGCATGGTAATGGTGTATTTTTATTCGTTTTGTTAATTAAAGTCCCATGTTTATTGCAGAAAATGTGTCGTTGTAAGTTATAGATAAGCAATTGACCTGAAATGAAAGTGAAAGCAAAATGCGCACGGGCATTAATAAGGTATTTAAAAGCGAAGGAAAATGAGAGGGAAAACTCCAACGAACTTTGTACAACCAAACTGTATTATGCACCTTGCCGACAGCGTGTCTGTGGCCAAAATAAAGATTATTTATGCCTCCAGGCAGCGCGCACACTCAGAGCCAAGCGCACTCATATGACGCAGCTGTGCATTTAACAGGTGACCAATGACAATGCCCGTTCTAGATGGACCAATGACAATGCCCGTTCTAGATGGACCAATGACAATGCCCGTTCTAGATGGAGTTAAACCAATGGCAATTACATTACCCATTTGCGGAACAAGCGAGCCAGATTAATGGTTTTGTTTTGAAAGAGAAAAAAAAAGCATATATTGCTGGACTCGGTCGAGACCAACTTGAACATTTGGCGAGTCCGATGACCAAGTCCGAGACAAGTCCGAGTCCAAATACCAACGAGTCCAAGACAAGTCCGAGACGATAGAAAAACGTCTCGAGTCCGAGAGTCCTCCGAGACCGGACTCGAGTACTACAGCCCTAGTGTGTGTGTGTGTGTGTGTGTGTGTGTGTGTGTGTGAGAGATGAGGAAACGCCTCCACGCTTATATCTGAAAAAGCTACACACGCCGAGCATCTTCTCTTGTAATGACACACAATGATAAGCCTTTCTAACACTATTGTCCTACAAAAGAGAACGTTATAACTTGTTTTTACTTCACAATATCAGTCGAGTGTTTGAAATAACTTCCTTTTGTGATCTGATGTGGCTTCTTATCAATGAGGCAGAAAATATATTCTAACTGTAATAAATAAATATATTTAATAATTATGAAAACACCCGAGATGGCTTGAAGAACACAGATCACAGATAAACCATATATTGTCGCAGGCGGGTGTTTAATGTCCTTACATTTCATAATTCAGAACGTTATTTATTATTTTTATTCAGTTACAGTGACAGCGATGTCTTTATCATAACAGGGATTTCCCGGAACATCATCAGTTCTATTACTTCTCTGATGCATGTGTGTATTATCTGCGCGCGAGCGCCCTCTGGTGTCCAGTATGAATGAAACACACACTGC
This sequence comes from Schizopygopsis pylzovi, assembly GCA_027422435.1. NCBI lineage: Eukaryota > Metazoa > Chordata > Actinopteri > Cypriniformes > Cyprinidae > Schizopygopsis > Schizopygopsis pylzovi. The sequence continues at coordinate 35,661,085 of CM049823.1, read as the reverse complement.
ATGTGTTCATAGCACTCAATAATGCTATAATAATTAATAATACAAATGTAGATGGTTGTTTAAAATGGGTATATAATATCATAATCTGGATATATCGATCAATATACTCCTGTATCGTAATCGTATCGTCAAATATCGTATCGCTGGGTATGAGAATCGATATCGTTATGAATCGTTATAATCGATATCGATATCGTGATGAAGCATTCGATTTACACCCCTCGTTTCATGGTCATCTATTAGACTTTATTCAGGGAAAAGCCCAGTATAAGGTCCACTCTGACTGAGGTCCGTAGTAGCGTGCATCTCTAAAACACGCCGCGATTACAATGGTTTGTAAGTATCGTCAGACGGGGCTAGTGTGATGAATCTTTGCCCCAGTCCTGACTGAAGTTATATTCAGCTTCACCTGATGTTTGCACTGAAAGACGTGTGAAGTGACGAGTACTGAAGAGTTAGTGAACCGCATGGAGATCGCTGTCGGTGCTGATGGACTGCACGTCACCGACACGGACCTCGGGAACGATGCACGGTGTACGGAGTCAGAAGCGTGTTTTCATGCGCTGTTGTGAGGAGGTGCTGAGGCCAGATGGCCAGTTAGAAACACGTTTAGGAGGGAAGTCAATTAGAGCTGATTATAGCGGCTTCTGCAGAATAGATCTGGAACATGTGCGTGTTTGACTGCGCTAATATCAGCCGCCGCTGCAGCTACTGCCGTCTGCGTGTTTCTGCCATGTGGAAACCAGTCGGGACGGGTTCTGTTACACTCCCTAACAGATGTGTTTCACAGAGCGTCCCGTTCAGACAGAACTTCTGGTAGATTGCTAATGACGTTCAGACACATTATGTGCTGGAAACGAGACCCGAAGCCAGACGCCGGTCCCTGACCGTTTCCGTTTAAACATACTTCATGTTT
>CM049823.1:35650169-35652669 GCA_027422435.1 Schizopygopsis pylzovi | reverse complement strand
CACACACACACACACTCTCTCTCTCTCTCTCTCTCTCTCTCTGTAGCTCCTGAGCTGGTCCTGAGGAAGGTGATCAATTTTTCCGACTGCACAGTTTGTTTGGATAAGCGCAATGCGAGCGGGAAGATCGAGTTTTATCAGGACCCACTGCTCTACAAATGTTCCTTCAGAACTCGTCTTCATTTCACCTACGACAACATCAACGCCAAAATCCCCGCCGTCATTAAAGTAAGCGAGCGCGTCAGCGGTGTGTCAGGGTGAGGCTGGCCTTATCCTGGTGCTCACGGTGTGTGTGTGTGTGTGTGTGTGTGTGTGTGTGGAGGTTCACACGATGGTGGAGACTCTGAAGCTGTCTCTGACGGACCAGCAGCTGCCCATGTTCATCCGGCTGATGGAGCTGGGGGTGGCGCTGTATACGGAGAGATGGGCGTCCATCGAGACGCAGAGAAGGAGGAGAGCGGCTCGCTTGGAGAGAGCGTCTCCGGTGAGTATCTGAGGCTGTTCAGATCAACTCTCTTCATTCATTCGTTAATTGCTCATGTGTGTCTCCGAGCTGAGTGAGCGCTTTAAAACGTGTCAGAGCGTCTGCGAGAAGAGATAACACCGCAGCTGATCTCCAGGTCTGATGGACACGTCCGATCCGGCTCTGACCCGTCAGTACTTCCAGGGCGAGGATGAAGATGAAGGCTGGATGTCGTGGGCCTGGTCCTTCGTCCCGGCCATCGTGAGCACAGAGGAGGAGGAGGAGGGCGAGTCCGGCTTCTACACGGACACAGCGGAGCCCGGAGCCGCCCAGCCCCTGCAGAACTCCCCCAGGGACCCCGTCGTGTCTGTCGGCTTCTACTGCACCAAAGCCTCCGTCACGTTTAAGGTGAGTTCAGTCTCTCTGTAGTCTAGCTCCACACCTTCGGAGAACTCTCCTTGCTGTGGATGATGAATATACTGTGTTTTCTGTGCTATCACTACCTGAAACAGTCAGTGTTTTACTGTCCGATCACAGTACGCTGGTCTGTCCTGCTCAAATCACTTCATCTGGGCCTGTCTTCACAAAACATTAGATCTAAGAGCTCTCCTAAATAGCAGGAGTCTTCTCTTAAGCCCTCTTCACAAAGCTGCTGGGGAACAGAGGCAAGGCAAGGCAAGGCAAGGCAAGTTTATTTGTATAGCACATTTCATACACATTGGTAATTCAAAGTGCTTTACATAAAAGAATGTGAAATAATCATTCACAGCAATAAAAACAAGAAGTTAAAAATAATAAAACAAGGAGTTTTAAAATGATATAGAAATTGATTTAAAATGAGATTTAAAACAGTTAAATAGAAAAGGATTATACATAAAATACAATGCAGTCAGTTCGGACGTAGCACAGTGCTCATTCAACAAATGCACAGCTAAATAGATGAGTTTTGAGACTGGATTTAAATGTGGCTAATGTTTTAGCACATCTGATCTCTTCTGGAAGCTGGTTCCAGCTGCGGGCGGCATAATAGCTAAAAGCGGACTCCCCTTGTTTTGTGTGAACCCTTGGTATTTCTAACTGACTCGACCCTAATGATTGAGTGGTCTGTTAGGTTTATATTCAGTGAGCATATCTGACATATATTTAGGTCCTAGGCCATTGAGCGACTTATAAACGAGTAGAAGTACTTTAAAATCGATCATAAATGTAACTGGAAGCCAGTGTAAGGACCTGAGGACTGGTGTGATATGCTCAGATTTTCTGGTTCTAGTCAGAATCCTGGCAGCAGCGTTCTGGATGAGCTGCAGCTGTCTAATGCTCTTCTTTGGAAGGCCAGTGAGGAGACCATTACAATAATCCACCCTGCTGGTGATAAAGGCATGAACAAGTTTCTCCAAGTCATGACTGGAAACAAAACATCTAATTCTTGCAATGTTTTTTTGAGATGATAGTATGCTGATTTAGTTACTGCTTTGACATGACTACTAAAACTAAGGTCTGTCTCCAGAATCACCCCAAGATTTCTGACTTGATTTTTAGTTGTTTGACCCCTAGAGTCAAGGTATGCATTCACCTTGAGAACTTCATCTTTGTTTCCAAATGCAATGACTTCAGTTTTCTCCTTGTTTAACTGAAGAAAGTTTTGGCACATCCAACTGTTAATTTCATCAATGCATTGGCAGAGGGAGTCAATGGGGCTATAGTCATTTGGAGATAACGCTAGGTAAATCTGGGTATCATCAGCATAGCTGTGATAGGCAATTTGGTTCTTCCTCATTATCTGACTTAGTGGGAGCATATACAGGCTAAACAACAGCGGTGCAAGAATTGAGCCTTGTGGGACTCCACATGTCATGGACGTCCACTTAGACTTATGCTCTCCTATACTCACATAATAACCTCTCCCTTCTAAGTATGACCTGAACCATTTGAGTGCCATCCCAGAAAGCCCGACCCAGTTTTCCAGTCTCTCTAGAAGTATGTTATGATCGACAGTGTCAAACGCAGCACTAAGATCTAGTAGTACCAGCACTGATA
>CM049823.1:35642669-35645169 GCA_027422435.1 Schizopygopsis pylzovi | reverse complement strand
CGAGCGTCTCTCACTGCTTGTGTTGTGCTGCTGTTTTCCAGTTTGCGTGGGGCTGCAGGATTTTCCTGCACTGCGTAAAGATGAGCCGCCGTCGGTGCAGGAGACGTCGGTGAAGAGGATGGTGGTCGGTCCGTTAGACGTGCAGCTCCACAGCAGTGCCATCCACCGGATCCTGAAGATGGCCGCTTGCACGCTGGACCACGAGTACCAGCCCTACTGCAAACCGCAGCCGGGTAAAACACACTCTGACACACACATTAATCCTCACAGTGCCGTCTTGACTTTCAGTGTTTGGGGATTAAACTCTGTTTAAAGAGTTAGAAGTTATAAAATGAGTAATTATAAATAAACCATGCTAAGAAATAGAATCAAATAAACAGTTGTTAATGAAATGAAGAACCAAAACCTCATGACAAGCAGCAGATCTCTTGTGGTTTCTTTATTAAAGTGACTGAGGTGTCTGTGCTCATGTGGTCAGTATTGTGGTTTATTATTATTATTATTATGTCTGACATCACAGACAGCAGCAGGTCTGTAAGCTGCATTTACACTGTTTAACATCTCTCTCTCTCTCTCTCTCTCTCTCTCTCTCTCTCTCTCTCTCTCCTCTCTTTTTTTTGTCTGTCTGTCTGTCTGTCTGTCTGTCTGTCTGTCTGTCTGTCTGTCTGTCTGTCTGTCTGTCTGTCTGTTGTGTGTGGCAGATGCTGTGGAGGAGTGTGTGTCTGTTCTGCCGGAGCAGGTGTCAGCGCTGGAGGAGTTCATTCCTATCCGTCAGACGAGCGTGACGCTGATGAGAGCGACAGTCTCTGTCCCTGCAGCAGAATACAACCTCCTGCACCTCTTACTGCCTGTTCTACTGGGACACAAGGTGCAAACGACACACACTCTTTCCTCATATACCTGCCTCGCCGGTGTGTGTGTGTTACTGTCTGTGTGTTTCTGCTAGGTCTCGGCTGCGCAGACGTCTGTCCCTCAGTTCCAGCTGCTGCGTCCTCTGCCTGCACTGCAGCTGCAGTTTGAGCGCGTCACGTTTGAACATTCAGTGCCAATGTATGAAGAAGAAGTGACCCGTGCAGCCAGCAGCCTGAACCAGCCATCAGACACACTCCTGCACCACTGCTACACACACTGCTACCTGAAGGTACACACACTCACACTCACACACACACTCACTCACTCACTCACTCACTCACTCACTCCCCCCCACCACCACCACCAACCACTCACTCACTCACTCACTCACTCACTCACACACACCACACACACACAACAACACACACACACACACACCACCACCACCACCACCACTCACTCACTCACTCACCACCCTACCACACACACACACATATAAACAAACTCCTCACTCACTCACTCACTCACTCACTCACCACCACCACCACCACTCACTCACTCACCACACACACACACACACACATATACCAAACCACCACACTCCCCACACTCACTCACCACCACCACCACTCACCACCACCACTCACTCACTCACTCCCACCACATCACTCACTCACTCACTCCCCAAACCCTCCACTCCACTCACTCACTCACCACCACCACCACACCACCACTCCCACACACACACACACAAACTATAAAGCCCCCTTCACACCAAGAACGATAACTATAAAGATAACTATATTAGTGTCCACACTAGCGAACAATATTGTCTGTTTATTCTAAGCACACGCTCGTCTTCCGCTTTAAATTCTCCAGCTCGTTACAGCAGGATGGATTCTGATTGGTTGTCAATGTTTATATCGTTCATCAGCTGGAAAAAATTGTTCTGACAGTGAATCCTACGATATAATTTCTCTATGCATTGATCTTTATAGCTGTGATATGGACTCTGCTATTCTGGAATATTGAGAATGATATTTAGAACCATATCTTTATCGTTATCTTCACAATTACCTTCCTTGGTGTGAACAGGCCTTAAGTGTGTTTTAATGTAAATGGATGAGACCGAATTAAGTTTGTGTCAGAAGAAGCATATATTCATTTTAATTCAGGAGTGTATGAACAGTCGTTAACCTGCGTTAATAATGTGAAAACTATATTCAAAAGATCAATGTCACTTTGAATGTCTGGTTTAAGCGTACACACACATATCTCATACTGTCCTGAAACACACTTCTCTACAAACGCTGAGCCTCTTTGTGTCTCTCGCAGGTCTTTGAGCTTCAGGCTGGTCTGACTGTAATCGACTCAGAGGGGGGGTTTCAGCCGCTCACTCCCATAATTCCCTCTTTCAGTACTGCTCTCTATGGGAAGCAGCTCCTTTGCCTGCTTACTGGTGAGACACACACACACACACACACACACACACACACACACACACAGTGGGTAAAGCGCTTAGATGAGTGTGCCAGTGGAGGGTAATAAATATCCTGTCATTAGCTGAGAGTCTGAGTGTGTGAATGAGAGCCATTAACGGTGTGTGTGTGTGTGTGTGTGTGTGTGTGTGTGTGTGTGTATGAGCGAG
>CM049823.1:35627669-35630169 GCA_027422435.1 Schizopygopsis pylzovi | reverse complement strand
TGTGTGGTGTGTGTGAGAGAGAGTGTGTATTTGTGTGAGAGTGTGTGTTGTGTGTGTGTGTGTGTGCATGTGCAGTACGAGCTCCTGCGCTGGCTGGTGTATTCAGCAGGAGCTGCAGAGAGAGAGGTGTTGGCTGCTGCTGTGGTCGGTCGGTTATTTAGTTAGTTAGTCAGTCAGCTGGCTGGTAAACGGTAGTTGTGGGTGGTCCGCAGTGCCACTCTCTCCAGCTCATTTTTAAGTCGTTTGTTTGACACGTTCTGGCCGTAGTTTGCTCTGTTATTTCCTGCTGTACTTACAGCTGCGAGGACTCCCATCATGCACTGCTCTGTGACCCTGTGCTTTCCTCGTGACATCACTGCCCCCCTGTGGCGGCTCGCTCGTCCCAGCGCCCTCAGATGTGTCTTGGAGCCGCGGCTCTCATTTGTGATCGCTCACGGAGACGAGCTGCTCTCCGGCTCTAATGGGCTCGGCGTAAACTCTGCCCGCTCTCTAAATAAATAATTACAAAACTCATTGAGCAGAGACGTCAAACACACGCAGGCTCGTTCCCTACTCAAATAAACCAGTCTCACTCTAAATATGTGTTTCTCTCTCTCTCTCTCTCTCATATGTTTCAGTGTCTCTCTCTGGTTGTAGAGGATCAGTGTATGTCTGTGTAATCGAAGTGTTTTTAAATCAGAATGCATCTCAAAGACTGCGCTGTTCAAGCCACGCCCCCACACACAAGCCCCGCCCCGGCACAAGCCCCGCCCCTCTGCAGCGTTCTCTCAGCCGGCGTGTTTGTGTCCTGCAGTAAATCTGACGTGTGTTCCTGTATCTGCGTCTCTCATCTATGTCGTCTCCATAGGAAGGCGTAAATAATCTCTCCTGCGTAACGTTTGTTATTGCAGCTGTATTTTATCTCTCCATCTCAATTTTAAACCCCATAAATTAGATGCGTCTGTGACAGACTCCCTCCACTCTCATGAAGCTGTCGGTCTCTCTGTAGACCCGTTGAATCCTCAGTTCTCCTGTCTCGCTGTCATGTTGTGACGTGTGTTTCAGGCTCTGGTTCACTGTCGGTCTCGTTCAGAGCCGGTGTGGAGGTTCAGCAGAGCGTTTAAGACAGAGTGGATCATGTAATGCAGCGGCGCATGTTTCCGCTCGCAGCAGCTGGACTCGATAACAGGCTCAGATGTGTCCTGCTGCATGTATATCTGCTGAGTTTCATGCGCTCGATGCTGGAGTTTATTTGCTCAGGGATCCCACTCGCCGCTCGGAGCAAGTGAACACAAGTCCAAGATAAACATGCACCTGATCGGCAGCATGTTTAATGCCGCTACAGGAGAGCTTTAGAACTTATTATAAAGGCATTTCTTTATTTATTTCTTCCAGTCATCCGATCTGATCCACTTTCCGCTGTTTGTGAAGCACATGATCCTGTTTGTAGACGGCTGATGATCACTGTTGTGTGTTTCTGTGTAGAGCCCTGACTTTCTTAATTGGCTTCGAGCCAATTTTTACATCATAGTTCAGACGCGGGCCGGGCCTCGGGCCTGTTTTACACTTCTCCTTACTTTATATTTTAGACATCCATCAATTAGTGATAAAATAAATTGTGGTGCTGGTGGAAACAACACGAGTCCGTGCCGTCAAATGCACACAACAGGCTAAAGCTGGCCACAAAGCCCCAGTAAAGTAATGACCATGAATGCATCCGGGGAAAATAGTTATTTACTAATAAACTAATGTTTCCTTTCGCAAGGATGAAGATCCCGACTCGCCATCTCCTCATTAGACGCGCCTTTAGAGAGAAATGCATCTTTATGGATTCTGATTATAATGATTTTTTGTTTTCAATTAAATAGTAATGTATAGCTGCCTATAGATGTATTTATCGTGTCTGTGAGGTATGAGTAGGTTTGGGTATCGTTTGAATTTTATCGATTTCAATTCCGATTCTCTGATTCTTTTCGATTCCAATTTGATTAGAAAATGATATCAAGCATTTATCCCGTGTCTCTTCTTAGCAAACCATTGCACAATATATATATTAGTATGCATTTGAGAGACGTTCTGAAATGTAATGCATTCATACATGCATGCACAGTTTGCAGCTTTAATCGCCTTTTTTGGTAATTTCTTGACTTAACTGACGACAGACTCGTGTACTGTTTCTTGTGCGCTTATTTATGATGACGTGAACAGGGCGTGCGCCGTGAGCACAGTGACGGCTGTCAGGACAGGGAAGATTGTTTTACTGACATACAGCCTAACAGCATCTCATTGCTCTACTGAAGCTCATTTGGCTGGTGTACCTTTTCCGCGCTCATTTGACTCGCGCCTGGCGCTGAGGCAAAGCTGAAGCACGCGTCTGAAAAGTCTCGTTGGATGTGGATGCAAAAAAATACACCAGGTTCCGCGTCTTAATAAAGGCATTTCTTGTCAAGAAAAAGGGGACAACAACTGCAGTATTGAGCAGGGTGGCCAAGCTCAGATCAGTGGTTGGCACTGCTGCACG
>CM049823.1:35620169-35622669 GCA_027422435.1 Schizopygopsis pylzovi | reverse complement strand
TGTTCATCAGGTGGTGTCGTGTTCATCGGGTGGTGTCGTGTTCATCGGGTGGTGTCGTGTTTATCGGGTGGTGTTGTTTTCATCAGGTGGTGTCGTGTTCATCAGGGGGTGTTGTGTTGGGTGGTGTCGTGTTCATCAGGTGGTGTCGTGTTGGGTGGTGTTGTGTTCATCAGGTGGTGTCGTGTTGGGTGGTGTTGTGTTCATCAGGTGGTGTCGTGTTCATCAGGTGGTGTTGTGTTCGTTGGGTGGTGTTGTGTTCATCAGGTGGTGTCATGTTGGGTGGTGTTGTGTTCATCAGGTGGTGTCGTGTTGGGTGGTGTTGTGTTCATCAGGTGGTGTCGTGTTGGGTGGTGTTGTGTTCATCAGGTGGTGTCGTGTTGGGTGGTGTTGTGTTCATCAGGTGGTGTCATGTTGGGTGGTGTTGTGTTCATCAGGTGGTGTCGAGTGGGAGGTTTGGGCTGGTTTGCATGTTTCTTGTCTGGAGATAGTTTGACCTTCACACTGCAGATGTTGATCATTTCCCAGCTTAATCAAAAACCTCTCAAGAGTCGACGCGTTACTGCAGTGTGGTTTTCATTAACAGAAACACAACACCGATCCACAACACACACACACACACACACACACACACACACACACACACACACACACACACAACAGCTGGTCTTAACTCGACTTCCTTCTCTTTTCTTTCTGTAAATAATTGTTTGATTTGTATGTGCAGCTTTAGTATCCATACACACACACACACACACACACCTCACAGTCAACCACACACGCACACACATACACAAACACACACATATATACACACACACACGATTGCGTGTGTTATGAACATGAAGAACGATCTGAATCTGTCTGCATTAACACTGTGTGCGCGCGTGCGCGTGTGTTTGTTTGTTTGTTGTGTGTGTGTGTGTGTGTCTGTGTGTGTGTTGTGTGTGTGTGTGTGTGTGTGTGTGTGTGTGTGTGTGTAGAGTCTAGGCCTTACTCCGTTCCAGTGAAGGTTTTTCCATCATCTGAAGAATCTCACGTGAGTCCAGAAGAGCACATGAAGAACCTGATAACACACACCTGGAACGCTGTCAAACGCCTCACACTACAGGTGAGGTGTTTGTGTGTGTGTGTGTGTGTGTGTGTGTGTGTGTGTGTGAGTGAGTGAGTGTATGTGAGCAGGTAATGCTCTTGCGGCCACACACACACACACTCGTCTCTAACACTCAGCTGTTCTCTCTCTCTGTGTGTGTGTGTGTGTGTGTGTGTGTGTGCAGGTGGATTTGCAGTCGTGCTGTGTGTTCATGCCGTCAGAAAGCCTCCCGTCTCCCAGCAGGCTGGTGTGTGGTGATGTCCCGGGCACCGTGCGCAGCTGGTATCACAGTCAGGCGTGTTTGCCGGGGACGCTGGTGCTGTGTCTGCCTCAGATCAGTGTGTTGAGCGCCGGACACCGGCACATGGAGCCGCTGCAGGACGTCCCGTTCACGGTCCCCCGACCCGTGCTGGAGGACGGTATGAGCGCCTCTATCTGTTCCTCTCCCTGTACTCTGGAGCACGAGCGTGACGTGTGTGTGCGTGTGTGTCTGTCTCTGTGTGTGTGTGTGTGTGTGTGTGTGTGTGTGTGTGTGTGTGTGTGTGTGTGTGTGTGTGTGTGTGTGTGTGTGTATGTGGTGTGTGTGTGTGTGTGTGTGGGTGTGGTGTGCGTGTGTGTGTGTGTGGTGCTGTGTTGTGTCTGTTTGTGTGTATGTGGGTGTGTATGTGTGTGTGTGTGTGTGTGTGTGCGTGTGCGTCTGTCTTTGTGTGTATGTGGGTGTGTATGTGGGTGTATGTGTGTGGTGTGCGTGTGTGTGTGTGCAGGCGACGCGTTCCCCTGGACGGTGTGTGTGAGTCGGCTCAGCGTCTACTCTCTCCTGGGACCGCAGCGGTCTCTCAGCGTGCTGGATCCGGTGGGCTGCACCTCCACGCTGGCGCTGACCGCTCCCAAACTGCAGCCCGAGAGCAAAGACGTCTTCATCATGTGTCTGCATGTGGATCTGCAGCCGGTGCACCTCAAGTGCTCCAACCCTCAGGTACTGCAGCGTTTCCCATCAGCCCTCTGCTTGCTCCGAGCAAATACAGAAATATGCATATATATATATATATATCTGTGTTAGAGACCGAATCCAGACGTCTGATATATGTTGTTGTTATTGGTTAATATATGTGACCCTGGAGCACAAAACCACAGTCATAAGGATACTTTTTTGAGACAAACATCTAAAATGATCTTTATTTGTACCTTTTCTGAGAGAAGCACCTTGTAAGTTCTGCTCTTAATTGAACGGCTTCTGTAGTTTTAATAACCACTTTATTTGTAATGAAGACACTAAATGGGTTTTGCATTTGATTATTTGTTTTTCTTTCTTGAATGCTTTTGTTTAGATGTATAATTAAAAAGTTAATGCATTATTTGTTTCTCAGTTATATTTATATACTGATTTGTTGCATTTGTTCTAATTTATAA
>CM049823.1:35607669-35615169 GCA_027422435.1 Schizopygopsis pylzovi | reverse complement strand
CTAAACCAGTCATACGGGTCAATTTTTGGAAATTGAGATTTATGCATCATCTGAATAAATACTATTCCCATTGATGTATGGTTTGTTATGATAGGGTAATATTTGAAAATCGATTCATTATTTTAAACCCAGCCCTACTCACTATGTTTTGGATGAGAGCCTTGATGAGAGAGACGCTGCAGTCGTTCGATTGTTCCTGGTGTAGGACAGAGAGAGTGTGTGTGTGTGTGTGTGTGTGTGTGTGTTCTCTCATGTTCAGTCTTGTGGTGATTTCTCTTCTCTCTGCTCCCAGAATCCTTTTCACCAGCTTCCAATCAAACAGCAAGCCAATCAGAGCTCTGAACTGACCTTTCACCTCTGTGTTTGTGTTGTCCTCTGGTGTGTGTGCAGTGCTGAAGAGAGTCCGTGTGGGGGGGTCGTCCTCTCTTGCACTGAAAAGCTGAACAGACGCACGGTTCTGCTGCGACCGCTCAGCAAGCAGGAGCCTTACAGCCATTTCAGCTTCTTTCCACCTGTAAGAGCCGCTGCCTCTGTTTGCACACAAACGCTGCTTCTGCAGACCTCAGACTCCGGCTGCCAGCAACACTGCGCTTCATCCGCATTCATTAGTGCAGTTCATAGCCAATCAGAGCAGTTCTAACGGCTTTGGATGTTGATAGAGTATTCTGAGTAAAGCCGCTGTTCAGGGCATTTAGCCCCGCCCACCGATTCTACGTCACTGCCTGTTTAGCTCTGCCCACCTATTCTACGTCGCTGCCTGTTTAGCCCCGCCCACCGATTCTACATCGCTGCCTGTTTAGCCCCGCCCACCGATTCTACATCGCTGCCTGTTTAGCCCCGCCCACCGATTATATGTCGTCGCTCCCTGTTTAGCCCCGCTCACAATTCTACGTCGCTGCCTGTTTAGCCCCACCCACCGATTCTACATCGCTGCCTGTTTAGCCCCACCCACCGATTCTACGTCGCTACCTGTTTAACCCCGCCCACCGATTCTTCGTCGCTGCCTGTCTAGCCCCACCCACAGATTATTCGTCGCTACCTGTTTAACCCCACCCACCGATTCTACGTCGTTGTCTATTTAGCTCCGCCCACCTATTCTAAGTCGTTACCTATTTAGCTCCGCCCACCTATTCTACATCGCTGCCTGTTTAGTCCCACCCACCGACAACAAACACAACAAAATTATAATTTCCCACATACATAAGTTAAATTCTAATATTTGGATGGAAACATTGCTAATATTGCCTAAACATCCTCCTCATAATACTTCATAATACCTCCGGTCATCGTAGCCGTTCCATTCGCAGCTGTTGCTTAATGTCGCTACTGACGCCTGGTGCGGTGGCGTCTCTCTGTCCGATCACGAGCGTGTTTGATTACGCGGCTGTTTTCCTGCTGCTTTGAGTTTGTGTGATTGAGCGCCGGTCAAGCCTGACCTCTGACCTCTGACAGATGGCGGCGAAGGCTCTGGAGGTGTCTCACCAGCAGCACGGGTTCCTGTCGCTGACGTACACGCAGGCCGTGACGAGGAACGTGCGGCACAAGCTGACGGCGCGGCCATCTCAGCGGCTGTGTGAGGACGGGCCGGACGGAGCGCCGCAGCTCCTGCACGAGATCCTGCTGACCGCGCAGCCCTTCGACCTGGTGCTGTCCTGCCCTCTGCTGGCCACGGTGGCGCGCATCTTCCAGGTGTGTCCTCTGCCGCCGCAGCTGCGCTCCTCGATCCGAGAGCAGCCCGTGAGAACACACTCGCTGTCCTCCAGCAGCCTGCCGCTCGTCTACCTCAACACCAGCGTGATCCGTGTCTTCTGCCCCCTGCAGGACACTCAGAGCAGCACACGTGAGCATTACACACACTCACTGCAGCGCTTACACCCTGATGAGGGGGAGGAGGGGGATGATCTGTGTGTGTGTGTGTGTGTGTGTGTGTGTGTTCAGATTCACAGCTCAAGCTCAGGAAGGAAGACACGGTTGTGCTGAAGATCGGATCGGTTAGCATCGCTCCTCAGGCCGACAATCCACTGCCTCGCTCCGTCCTGCGCAAAGACATCTACCAGTGAGTGTGTGTGAGAGTGTGTGTGTGTGTGTGTGTGTGTGTGTGTGTGTGTGAGAGTGTGTGTGTGTGTGTGTGTGTGTGTGTGTGTGTGTGTGTGTGTGTGTGTGTGTGTGTGTGTGTGTGTGTGTGTGAGAGTGTGTGTGTGTGTGTGTGTGTGTGTGTGTGTGTGTGAGAGAGATTGAGAGAGTGAGAGAGAGAGTGTGTGTGAGCGTGAAAAAGAGTGAGTGTATGTGTGTGTTGTGTGTGTGAGTGTGAAAAAGAGTGTGCGCGCTTTTGTGCGTGTGTGTGTGTCTGTGTGTATGTGTGTGTGTGAGTGTGTGTGTGTATAGTTGTGGTCTCTCTGATGCTATTCTGAGACTTTCCCACTGTGAGAACCACAACACTTAAAATGCACACTCTCTCTCTCTCTCTCTCTCTCTCTCTCTCTCTCTCTCTCTCACGCACACACACACACACACACACACACACACACACACACTCACACACTCCACATACACATGTAGTGTATGTGGAGAAGAGGAGGGGTCTAAGAACCGAGCAAATGATGGCAAAGACTGAAAGACTAAGGAGGAGCTTCTTCCCTCAGGCCATCAGGCTCCTAAACACAAACTCTGTTTAATAAATATAAAAAAAAACAAAAACATCCCTCTCATCCCTCCTATTTATAGTACTATTTATTAAGTCCCATATACTGTTTTTGCACATCCTACTTGTTTGCACATCTTACTGTTTTGCACTTTTCTTTATTATACTGCACATTTTACTTTTTATTTCTTTTTTTACCTATATATATGCTCTTGTGTGGTGTTACTTTTATATAATTTTTTATTCTTTGCACTGTCCACTGAGCGGACCTGATTTGACCTACATTTCACTTTTGATTATACCCTGTATAATTTATTATGTGACAAATAAAGAAACCTTGACCCTTGAGCCCTGGGGAACCCCAGTGACCAATTGATGTGCTTTGGATATCTCTCCTCCCCTTCACCCTGAAAGACCAACCAGTGAGATAGGATTCAAACCAGCGAAGTGGAATCCCAGTGATGTCCAGTGATGAGAGGGTTGGACAGGAGGATCTGATGGATTCAGTGTCAAAAGCGGCAGACAGATCCAGCAGAATGAGGACTGATGATCTGGAATCAGCTTTTGCAATTAGTCTCAGTTGAATGGCCACTCCTGAAACCTAACTGTTTAGCATCCAGTTTGTTGTTCTGTGAAAGAAACAATGAGACCTGGTTGAAGACAACTCGTTCGAGTGTTTTGGCAATGAATGGAAGGAGAGAGACAGGTCTGTAGTTTTCCATAAGAGAAGTGTTTAATGTAGGTTTTTTGAGCAGTGGGGTTACCCGAGCCTGCTTGAATGCAGTGGGGAAGATGCCTGTGAGGAGAGATGTGTTGATAATGTGTGTGAGTGCTGGTAAGAGTGCGGGAGAGATTGCTTGGAGAAGGTGTGAGGGGATAGGGTCTAGAGGACATGTTGTAGGATGGCTGGAGAGGAGAAGCTTGGATACTTCCGCCTCAGTGAGGGGACAGAAGGAGAAGATGGGAGTTTGAGCAGTGGATCTATTTGGTTGGAGGTCCTGTGTGAGTGGAGGTGAAAACTGACTACTGATTGTTCCAGTTTTGTTTGTGAAGAAAGTAGAAAAGTCATCAGCTGTTATAGAAGTGGTGGTGAAGGAGGACAGAGGAGAGAAAATGAGACCTAAACGGTATAAATTGACACTATAAATGCACCAAAAACATGGACGTAGTGTCCGTGGCATCACCAGTCGGTTTCTGAAGAGGATTTTTGAAGCTCAAAGTAGGCGAAGCCGGCCATCGCCATCTTGGCACCGCGTCGGATAATCGAAAATGGGCAAAAAGGCGGGATGTGGGTGGAGCTGGTTGCTGAAACCACGCCCATCAAGCACGAGGCAGCGGCAATCCACCTGTCACTCAAGTGGCCACGCCCTTAATTATACAGAACTTAAAGGCTTAATATAATTTAAACGGATGAGTTATAAAACAATTCACCCCTCACAGTTATCAAGAAGGGCAAAATTAGCGATATAGACCAAAACCACTTTTTGTACCAGGCTGTAAACATACTTTTTCAGCTGTAAAGTTGGGCATTTTAACATGGGGGGGGGGGTCTATGGGATTGACTCCCTGCTTGGTGTCGTCGTGTGTTTACAGGCTGTTTGTGACATATAAACTCGGCGGGAGATAAATTACCAGAGTTATTAAGATGTTGATATGTGAGTGAGGGAGCCTGTCCTGCTGTCGACGTGCAGCGGGCGAGTTACGGCTCTCAGGAGGCCGTGATGATGATGATGTGTGTGTGTGAGGATATTAAAGTCTTATCAGGCTAATGGAGAACAGGCGTGTGTTTGGCCTGCGTGTCACACCCGAACACGCTCAGCCTTTCATTTCCTCCTCAATGCCACTAATTACACTCATTTAGCTTAAATTAAATGCAATCGGATTGACTGTGGCGGTGCCGTTACCCAGAGTTCTCAGAGCACAGGGCCATTCAGCGGCGACCGCGAGTCATGATGTCACTGGACGCGGCGTGAGAAGCACGCGCAGACGGCCGCGGGGTCTCACAGAAACACTATGAGAAATTATATTTAGCATAACGATAATGACTGTTTTTAGAGCTTCAGCCAGAAATCATCCTTCTGTCTTTTAGTCTCGCTCGCTCGCTCGTGTCCTTCAGACCTGTGTGACTGACTCTCTGGAACATGAAAGAAGATATTTGGAGAAACGTCTTAATGGGTTGGTGTGTGTGTATGTGTGTGTGTGTGTGTGCGTGAGTATGAATGAATGAATGAGTGTGTGTGTGTGTGTGTGTGTATATATGAATGTGTGTGCGTGAGTATGAATGAATGAGTGTGTGTGTGTATGAATGTGTGTGTGTGTGTGTGAGAGAGAGAGTGTGTGTGTGTGTGTGTGTGTGTGTGTGAATGAAGTGTGTGTGAGAGTATGAATGTGTGTGTATGAATGTGTGTGTGTGTGTGTGTGTGAGAGTATGAATGTGTGTGTGTGTGAGTATGAATGTGTGTGTGTGTGTGTGTATGAATGTGTGTGTGTGTGTGCGTGTGTGCGTGTGAGTGTTGATGGTTGGTGTTCAGTTTGAGCTCCTGTGATACTGTGAATGTGATCGATCTCCGTCACCATGGAAACAGCGATCAGTGTTGATGTGTCTCAGTGAAGATGTTTATGAACACTGGTGAGAAACATCAGATCTCCTCTGGCGCTCAGCACATCTGGAGGCGTTTACACTCGCAGGCTGTGTTTAAAGTGGTAGCGCAGCGGGCCAGTGCAAATAAGCACATGACAAAATCACACACCACACACACACACACACACACACACACACACACACACACACACACACACATGCAGGAGCGGATTCCCCACGTTCAGTGTGTCTGGTGAGAGATATGACAGTAATGTGTGTAAGAGCGTGTTTGTGCCCCTCATCAGAGAAAGACATCAGCTACTATATTGCACTGTGTGTATTACGCTTGCGTGTGTGTGTATGTGTGTGTGTGTGTGTGCATGCGCGTGTATGTGTGTGTGTGTGTGTGTGTGTGTGTGTGTGTGTGTGTGTGTGTGTGTGTGTGTGTGTGTGTGTGTGTTGCTGTCCTGCTTCACCCAGGTTAAAAAAAGTACACTTCAAGGTCAAGGTTTCTTTATTCGTCACATACTAAATTATACAGGGTATAATCAGAAGTGAAATGTAAAAGATTCCATAATGTACTTAAAGTGCTCTATTTTCTCTTATTAATTCTGTACTTAATATTCAAAAAAATATTATTTATTACTTAAGATAAACTTTAGATCATTTAAGTGTACTCATCTGGGCTATTTTGTGACACCATGAATATGAACTCAAATGTGCTTTTAACATACTATCTGTGTATTTAAATGTATCTTTGTATTCTAAATGTATTTAGTAACCACTTGTGGTATACTTGAGTGTACTAATGTACTAGTCTCTACCTCTGTCTCTCTCTCTCTCTCTCTCTCTCTCAGACGGGTGCTGAGTCTGGGCGTTCTGCGTGACCCGGGGTCAGAGGTCGAGGACCGTCAGTATCAGATTGACCTGCAGTGCATCAACATGGGCACGGCTCACTGGGACGAGCTGCGGCCGGAGCGCGAGGGGTCAGCGGGCGGCTCTCCTGCGGACGGGGAAAGGAGTTCCCAGAATCCCGCGCTGGAGTGGAACATGGCCAGCAGGTGAGCGCTACGCTGCGTCTGCAGCACTGGAGCTGTATGAGGTCTCTGCTGTATGCGGAGGTCATGTGATCTCGCTGGCACCTGTTCAGGTAACAGGATCTTCAGTGCATACGCTTCAATCGTATCCCAGAGTTCCCTCTGTCTAATCCACTGCCCACCATAAATATCAGAGCGTCGCTGTTTGATTGTTTTAATAGTAGCAGATTATGTGGCACCTTATAAAGTGCCGCGTGTTTGTTTTACTGCCCACAAATGTTCCAGAGATCCGATCGGAGTTCATGTGTGGGAGGGGGAGCGTGGGAGCTGTGTGTGCGTGTGTGTGTGTGTGTGTGTGTGAGAGAGAAAGTGAGAGTGGGTGTGTGTGTGTGTGTGTCTCTGTGTGAGAGAGAGTGAGTGAGTGTGTGTGTGTGAGAGAGAATGTGTGTGTGCGTGCGTGCGTGTGTGTGAGTGCGTGTGTGTGTGTGTGTGTGCTTGTGTGTAACGGTCCTAGTACTGATTCTTGAGGTACTCCATACTGCACTTGTGCTCGATATGATATCTCTTCATTCACTGCTATGAATTGATGGTGGTCAGATAAGTATGATTTGAACCATGCTAATGCACTTCTACTAATGCAACTGAGTTTTCAAGTCTATTCAAAAGAACGTTGTGATCGATCGTGTCGAACACAGCGCTAAGATCCAGGAGCACTAATAGAGAGATACAGCCACGATCAGATGATAAGAGCAGGTCATGTGTCACTCTAATGAGAGCAGTCTCAGTTTTCTAGTATCATTGACAGAAAAGGGAGATTCGAGATCGATCTGTAATTAACTAGATCTTTGGGGTCAAGTTGTGTTTTTTAATGAGAGGCTTAATAACAGCCAATTTAAAGATTTTGGGGACATACCCTAATGACAACGATTAATTAATTATAGCCAATAGAGGATCTATGACTTCTGGAAGCACCTCTTTTAGTAGTTTAGATGGAATAGGGTCTAACATACATGTTGTTGGTTTAGCTGATTTAACAAGTTTATACAATTCTTCCTCTCCTATAGTGTGTGTGTGTGTGTGTGTGTGTGTGTGTGTGTGTGTGTGCATTTATGTGATAAATGAGGACATACATTTGTATAATGATATGGGTATGACAGGTATTACAAGGAGAAGGTGACTTATAAAGACATTGCCCCCTTCATTTGTTTATATTTCTGATGTTCTGATAAACAACATTAATG
>CM049823.1:35587669-35602669 GCA_027422435.1 Schizopygopsis pylzovi | reverse complement strand
AGCTAGTCAAAACAGTTCAGCGCTGCAGCGGCGTGGCACATTCCCCAATTCCCCCCCGAAACACGAGCTATTTGAGATCAGTAGCAGCTGAGGCCCAAACGCTTGGCCAGAGTTGGCGTGAAACCTCAGATAAAATCAGAATTACAAACGCGTCCGTCGGACCCGCGGCTCTGGTTTCTGAGGCCAAACCGGGTCACGGTTACAGGAACGCGTGTGAACTCGAACCCGGCCCGAGCGCTGTTTGGTTAGTCTAAACATCACACACCTGCATAAGCAAGATCACATGTTTAAAACAACAGGTGAGGTGAGCTGTGTGATCAGGAACTAACGTCATACACCTTCTCTGCTTAGTTTGCGTAGTTGAAAGTGTCTCACCTTTATTTCTACAGCGCTTTATACAATAGAACTGCAGCTTCACAGAAATAAACATGAGATCAATGACGGAAACTCACCTTTGTTTCAGATTCTGCAGTAAAGCAGCTCTTAAATTGTATCGTCCTCATTCAGATTCATTCAGTTCAGATAGAGCTGCACAATTAACCATGTTTTAATTAAGTTTAGCTCCCCCCACAGGTCACCACCTGACCCTTGTGCACTCTTCTCGCTCTTGTTTTTAGGCAACGCTGATGTTTCAGCATGTCTTTCTCTTCCATATTTGTAAAGGCTCTCCGTGTTACGCAGGAGAGTTGACCCGCTGAGACGTGTCCCTCTGTAACGCTATGTGAGGTCGCGACCCGCCGGCGTCTTTGTTGGGGTTGAGCTGCAGAACAGTCTTGAGTTTGGGGTCTCGGGGGCTTTGATGCACAGGCGGCTGTCACGTCTCTGAGCGAATGCGACTTCACAGGAAGCAGAACGAGGCTTTATGACGCTCGTTTTAAGTGCTTTTGTTTTCTTCAAAGAGAGTCTGAGATTTGAGGAGAACATTCTTCTGGCGCTGAGTTCTGAGCGCATGAGGTTTCTCAAGAGATGGAACAGCTTTTGAACAGGGTTTGAATAAAGGCCTGCTGAAGCGAATCGATGTGTTTTTGTAAGAAAGAAGCTACATTTTAAACTTTATAAACAGTAACCTCTAGCTTGCGCTAACTGTAAACTTTTGGGAGAACTGTCCCTTTAATTGTTGGTCTGTTTACACATGTGACCCTGCAGCACAGATGCAGTCATAAGCAGCACGGGTATATTTGTAGCAATAGCCAACAATACATTGTATGGGACAAAATTATAAATTCTTATTTTATGCCAAAAATCATTAGATATTAAGATCATGTTCCATGAAGATATTTGTACCGTAAATATATCAAAACTTATTTTTATGATTATTAATATGCATTGCTAAGAATTAATTTGAACAACTTTAAAGATGATTTTCTCTTTTTTTGCACCAGAATTTCAAATATTGTCCAAACCATACATCAATGGAAAGATTAAAAACTGACTCTTATGACTGGTTTGGTGAGGGTCACATACGAGTGTTTGTTAGATCATCTGGATGTGTGTTCAGGTGAGCGGTCAACAGCCGCAGTCGCCCGCGGTCTCGGTGGAGAGTTTGTGTGGCAGCAGCGCCCCCTGCGGGCAGGACAGCGGGTTCGGCAGCGACAGCGCCCGTCTGCGTATCGTTCAGATTGAGCGGCAGAGCGGCACGGGTCAGCACCGCCTCGCCCGGCCGTCGCAGCATCCCACCATCACCAAGAACCTCAGCTTCATCCCGTTCGACGTGTTCCTCACTGCCGGGCGCATCTCTCTCATGACATACTCGACCACGCCGGCCTCCAAACCCCCCGCAGACGCCCCCCCGGAGCCCCCCCCGGCTCTGTCCTCACTGACCGCCGAGGATCTGCTCAATGCAAACACTGCGGTTGGGTCCCCGGGGGTCCGCTCGTCTGCGCGACAGGCTTTAGGCGTGACGGTGGTGAGACAGCCGGGCCGCAGAGGAGACAAAGACTGCTGTCTCCAGCCGCTGCTGTTCCTGAAGGTGACGCAGCCGTCCGTCTTAATCAGCTGCCACCATCGCACGCAGAGGCTGGAGCTGTCGCTGTTCGACCTCACGCTGAAGGGAGTCGCCAGCAGCTACAAGAGTCTGGGTGAGCCGCACTACAGATACAGCAATGACCCGATGAATAATCGTGTCTGATCTGATCATCATCAGTCCGTCTGGAGTCACATGAAGAGACTGAATCCAGAAGAAGCTGTTAAAAGCTTTAGGCACTTATGCTGTAAAATGAGGATGCTGTTATATATAGATTTCTTTATCTAAACCAAATCAATATATCTTGTGAGCATCGCAGGTTTTGTCCTCGGTGCACTTGAGCAGAGTCTTCTTCTGGATTCAGTCTCTTCATGTGACTCCAGACGGATTGATGATGATCAGATCAGACACGAATATCACTTATTATTACTATTAATGTTTTCTCTGATACACGATACAAATAACTGACTAATGTGCCGAGCGTCTTTCATCGCCCGTCTCTCTCGCAGACGCAGGAAAGTCTCTCCCGGAGGCGCTAGACTACAGCGTGTTTTGGCTGGAGACGGTGGCAGGAGAGGCAGATGGCCGGACAGGTATCCCCCCCCCGCTGCTGTCCGTGTCCATCAGGGACTTCCTCGCTGGACCAGGTGAGTTCAGAGACGCCACTGGAGCCCATCCTCCAGGAGGTGGCGCTCGGGGTCCTGTACGCAGTTTTCCTGCGCGATGAAATCGTTTCTAGAACCGCTGATTTCTTCTCTACACGTCTACTTACATTTTCATTCACTCCTGACACGGACTGCCCACTGACGCCCGGGGCGTTCATACCAGACGCGACTTGCGTAAATAAATTGCGCTCTTCGTGCGTAGGTGGACGCTTGAACATTTTGAGTTTACTCGACATGGAAATTAGCTTCATTCGCACATGAAATTCTCTTAATTTGCGCATTAAATTAGCTTCATTCGCGCGTAAAAGTTGCTTCGTTCACAGCGTTAAATTTGCTTAATTCGCACGTTAAATTTGCTTAATTTGCGCATTAAATTTGCTTCATTTGCGCGTTAAAATTTGCTTTCATTTGCGCGTTAAATTAGCATTATTCTAGCGTTAAATTGGCTTCATTCACGCATTAAATTGGCTTCATTCGCGCGTTAAATTGGCTTCATTCGCGCGTTAAATTTGCTTAATTCGCACGTTAAATTTTCTTCATTCGCGCATTAAATGTGCTTCATTCGCGCGTAAAATTTGCTTCATTCGCGCCTAAAATTTGCTTCATTCGCGCGTAAAATTTGCTTCATTCACGCGTAAAATTTTCTTAATTTGCGTGTTAAATTCGCTTCACTCACGCTTTAAATTTCCGAACGGTTATCTATTTGGCCCGGTGGCGTTGGATAGGGGGCCTCGAGGTCTATCTTACGAGGCTTGTTTCATGAAGTTGGTCCCCGCCAAAGGGGAGTTATAGCCGGTCAAAGTTTCAACTTTGGGTAAGCCCTACCTTGAACAGCGTGGTTCAGTCAGACAAGTGAGAGGAAGATACAGTCGAACCAAACATTATTCAGACACCAGATATCATTTTTGATATTTATTTACTAGTGGGTGAGGGACACTATAGTTATTTTATGTAATAGAGGAGAGCAAGATAAAGTGAACTGTGACATGCTGGCTTTTGAACTGAACGCTGATCACTTGCTGGAAGATCTCCCTCCTCTTTAGCCGGACGACACGGCGTCCGTGATTTCTAACTAGAATGTCAAATTTGGACTCGTCTGACCATAGAACACTTTTCCACTTTGAAACAGTACATTTTAAATGATCCTTGGCCCACAGGACACGACGGCGGTTCTGGACCATGTTCACATATGCCTTCCTTTTTGCATGATAGAGCTTTAGTTGGCATCTGCAGATGGCACGGCGGATTGTGTTTACCGACAGTGGTTTCTGGAAGTATTCCTGAGCCCATTTAGTAATGTCGATGACAGAATCAAGCCGATGAGAGATGCAGTGTCGTCTGAGGGCCCGAAGACCACGGGCATCCAACAAAGATCTTTAGCCTTGTCCCTTACACAGAGATTTCTCCAGTTTCTCTGAATCTGTTGATGATGTTATGCACTGTAGATGATAAGATATGCAAAACCTTTGTAAACAACGTTCCTCAACGTCAAATTCCAAAATATTCCACAATCTTTTTACGCACTCTTTCACAGTTTGGAGAGCCTCTGCCCATCTTTACTCCTGAGAGACTCTGCCTCTCCAAGACATCCATTTTATGTTACAGACCTGATGTCAATTAACTTAATTAGTTGCTAGATGTTCTCCCAGCTGAATCGTTTCAAAATGTCTTGCTTTTTCAGCCCTTTGTTGCCCCGTGCCAACTTTTTTGAGACCTGTAACAGGCATTACATTTGAAATTAGCTCATTTAGTGGATAAAATGTAAAATTTCTCCGTTTAAACATTCGTTATGTTATCTATGTTCTATTGTGAATAAAATATTGTCTCATGTGATTTGAAAGTCTTTTAGTTGTAATTTTATCTAAATTTAAAAAAACGTCCCAACATCTCCGGAATTCGTGATGTAACGTCTGACAAGCTATTCAACCGAATTCATTACATACGTTTATTTTAAATTAATTTTCACAGAAGGTGCATATGGAACACAACAGGTACAACTACACACACTTAACAAAATACAACCAGAAACAGTTATGCCCCCCCCCCCCTCTTACTAAAGTTAGTCCTCCTACACATTAGTAATCTATACCTACGGCCAGATGGGAGAAGGATGAAATAACGATGGCTTGGGGGATCTGGATCATTGAGGATTATGTGTGCTTTCCGGATCGTAGCTGAAGTAACTCTGTCAGATAACTTAGGAGTAGGGATACCAATAATCATACTAGCCATATTAGGTATCTTTAAAAGTTTGTTCCTATTAACAACTGTAAGCATATGAAAAAAAAAAACGAATGGCACCATACATAAGAACTGGCTCAATGCTATTCCCGATACAGGAGAAGAAGGAGATGAGGCTGGACAGACAGCTGCTTAAGTTTACGGAGAACTGTACGTCTCTGTTGACAGTCTTTATAGATACCTAAGGTATGCTGATTAAAACTGAGATGATCATCCAATGTAATACCAAGGTATCTAAAATGCTTCACTCTCTCCAATATCTCTCCTTGGACGGATCCATGTTTTGGAAGAGCCAAAAACCAGTTCTTTAGTCTTTGAAATGTTAAGATGTAAAAAATTGTCATCACACCATGTTTCTAAAATATGTTATGGAACGTTGAGCAACGCAAGAATAGCTGTCATCTGCATATTTAAAATAATGAATAGTAGTAAATGGACTCTGACTGTCATTCGTATAGAGAATGTAAAAATATGGACTTAATACACATCCCTGGGGGGCGCCAGTATTAAGAACAATATTAAGAATACAATTTGGTTTGAGCTGTATAGTGTGCTGTGATAGTGTGTGTGTGTGTGTGTGTGTGCTTGAAACTAACCACACCTCTCCGCTCTCTCTCTCTCTCTCTCTCTCTCTCTCTCTCTCTCTCTCTCTCTCTCTCTCTCTCTCTCTCTCTCTCTGTTCTCTCTCTCTCTCTCTCTCTCTCTCTGTCTCTCTCTCTCTCTCTCTCTTCTCTCTCTCTCTCTCTCTCTCTGTCTCTCTCTCTCTCTGTTTCTCTCTCTCTCAGAGTTGAAAGTGGACATCAGTCGGCCGGTGAGGGTCAGTCCCACCCTGGCTAAGCTTGAGCAGGCTAAGGTCTTCTGGAAGAGACTCTTTCCTGAGCGAGAGGGCGAGGCCCCACCTCAGACCCCTGCAGGCTCCGCCCCCTGCTGCAGCGAGGCCCCGCCCACAGCTGACCTGCTGCTGCGCTCTCTGCAGTCGCCCGTCCCCTTCCACAAGATCTCGCTGCGCACGGTGCAGATGGTGGTCTGGTGTGGAGATGGAGGCGCATGCGGCGCGGCCCAGTCTGACCCTGTCTGTGTCGGCCATGACGGGTGCGCTGACGCTGAAGAACGCCGCCAAACCCACAGGTGCGTCACATACACGCCATGCCTTTCCTACGCCCAGTGATTCATGTGCTGTGTGTGTTAGGGCTGGGATAATAAATCAATGCATCACGATTCTGAGATTCTCCGAATGCTTCGTGATTCTTTCTGGAGTGAGCTTAGTTTTGAACACTGCATGCTTCAGAAACAGCCGAACTCTGCTCGTTTCCACACACTTGAACCTAAAATAATCATTCATTAGATTGGAAAAGGTTGAAGTGAATCACAAGAGTGTTGTGTTCACAGTGGGCTGTGTTTACATTCATCTGGCGTCATAAAATCATTCTGAGCCGAGGTGAGATTACAGACTCAGGGCTCTCAGAATTGATTCTGCATCGATGTATCATCGCAGCCCAAGTGTGTGTGTGTGTGTGTGTGTGTGTGTGTGTGTGTGTTTCTCTTGATTAGCCCTTTAATCCAGCTCCCTTCTTCTTACCCACAATAAACTGCAGCAGATAATCAGAGCGTTTATGTTATTTATGCCGCCCGGAAATCCAGATAATCTCCTTGAGCCTTTAACAGGGCTGAGCAGATCCACAGGAAGTGTGTTCAGAGTCACACACACACCTCTCCCATGATGCACCAGGCCCACATGAAGATAATGTTGCCAGCGGGACTGAAGAACACTTAAAATTACTTAAAATAAGACAGTTGTTTCAGAAGAACCAGGATTCTTACAAAGCCTAATTTAAAACTGATTTCTAGGCCTGGAGAAGTCATGGAAATTCTGGCCAGTTTTAGAATGAATGAATAAAATATAAATACAATTTTTTTTAGTAATTTTGGTTGCAATTTATCTTAAGGTCTCCTTCAACTGTCTCTGTAAAATCTGCCTTGTTTGTTACCTCAAACAAAATGTAAACTGGTAACTTTGCCGACTGTCCGAAAACCAAAAAATATTGGCTATAACCAGTACTTGCATATTCTGTTGTATTATAAGCAAAAACTACTTCTGGTAAAAACTACTTCTGGTAAAATCCATGGCTACCACTTCAAAGGGTCTTCGAGCTAACAAACTACCCATTTTGTTTACTAACTTTGGCACTGGGGCTTTTGCCACATTACATCTCTCGCATTGCTTACAATAAGTTTCAATGTCTTGAAACATTCCTGGCCAATAACATCTAGCTCTTACCAGCTTAAAGGTGCGGGTTAACTGTGTGTGTGTGCGTGTGTGTGTTTCTCTCTCTCTGCGATGGCCTGGTCTCATGAGCGCAGCGTCCATCTGCTCCACAGATGCTGTTATACAGCTTCTCCAGATAAACTGATTGTTGAGAATTTTAATTAAAACCTCAACAATTTGCACTTGTTTACTGGATTGAACATAACTGCAGCATGAGACATGCGTCCGGCCTCGGGCCAGAATGACTCTCTCTGCAGCCCGCAGTTTGATGTGCCTTTATTAAACACAGTCGAAACGGAGTTTGGCCAAACTCTGGTAAACAGCAGTCGAGGACATGAGCGTTTGTGTTTGTGTGGATATAACAGAGCGCTGTGAGTTTCTGCAGTCCTGTGTGTGTGTGTGTGTGTGTGAGAGAGAGTGTGTGTGTGCGTGCGTGTGTGTGTGTGTCCTGTAGGACTCCGTGTTTTTATGTATTATGAAGGGTCACGCTCCTGCCAGACCAAAGCCACACGCTCCTAAATCTCTTGTGTTGTTCATTAAGCCGAAGATGAGTGTCAGTACCAGATGGAGACGTGTCCATGATCCATCATAGGAGGTGAATCTGAACCGCTGTCAGACACCTGGACACACGACGGCAGCTACAGATGCACATGAAGAACAACGCAGCACTTAAAACACGCAAACACATGATGCCTGACCGATTGTGCTCAATGGCTGCAGAGTTTAAGCCCTCCCAGCAGTCAGCTCATCATCACAGTCCACTCCAGAGCGAACACTGATGTGATTTCTGTCTGATTTCTCTCTCTAGATGGTTTTAAGGAGGTCTGTCTGTCGGTTCAGTGTGAGGACGTGTTGCTGCGGACGGGTCTGAAGGACAGAAGTGCAGTGTTTTTGGGTCCGTTCTCCTCCAGTGTGGATCTGGAGGCTCATTGGTGCAGACACAGCGGAAGCTCCGCCCCCGACTCACCTGGACCACCGAGAGTGTTGATTGACATGAAGGGAGGCCTGCTGCAGGTAAGATCAAACGCTCTGAGTGCGGCCGTTGAACGCAGAAATCCCCTAATGTTCCTGTTCAATCTGTTAGTCAGAGACACACAGACTCATTCTGACGCCGGTTTCACACTGCAAGCGTAAGCAGGGCGTAAGCAGCGCGTATTTTTTTCGGCGCCCATGTTAACGGATGAGAGCGTTCACACAGCACGCAGGGGCGGCGCGGCAACGCGTAGCAGGAGCAGAGCAGGAGCGGCAGTGCCGCGATCGTTTCGGCGCCGAGTCT
This sequence comes from Schizopygopsis pylzovi, assembly GCA_027422435.1. Lineage (NCBI taxonomy): Eukaryota > Metazoa > Chordata > Actinopteri > Cypriniformes > Cyprinidae > Schizopygopsis > Schizopygopsis pylzovi. The sequence continues at coordinate 35,594,258 of CM049823.1, read as the reverse complement.
ATTTTTGCTGCGCTGCTTACGCTCAATTAAGGTGACAGGATATTATTTATGATATTATTAGATATTATTATTATATATATTTTATTTTTTATTTACTCAAAAAAAAACATATTTAAAGTTTGTAAATGGGATGTAATGTATTTTAAACAGTTACCATGAAGTTCAACAATTTCGTAGCAAGTTGTAATATATATTGTGTAGTTTATAGGCCTATATGTTGGCACAGGCATCATCAACAAACGCACGTGACAGCGCCCGGTGTAGCCACACGGGGGTCTTCAGAGTACACTTGGAAGATGACCTAATGGACGACACTCCTCTCATCGTAGAAGTGGAAAAACAAAAAGTTATTTATGACCCAAAAAATGTAATGTATAAGGACTTACAAGCCAAAGAAAAGGCATGGGATGCAGTGGATTGATCATTTGATAATACACGAAGTGACAAACGAATAAATACATATTCAAATACGTCACATAAATATTACACATGTAGCTACACCAAATAAGTCTATGATGTGGGTGACTTGTTTGAAAGTGTGTTTTTCGTGTGTTTGCTAATATCCCTATTAAAACGTTTACACATAGTGTTAATAAAGACATTTACGATGCATGTTGAAGATGTTAGCATGGAGATTGCTTGTAAATCTGCTTTTTATGAGTATGTTTATCAGATATTGCTTCATTATTAAAGAAGCGTTCGTCAGCAGGCATTATGAAGAGGTTTGCTAATAAATGTTAAATGTTGAATAAAGATGCAAAATATGTCAACATTGTAGATGTAATCTTTTGACCAAAACTTCAAAGGCATGTCATTCTCCTATAATTAATGTGTTTTTTTTTTTTTACAAAGGACTAGTCATTTTGCGTTGGCAGATGGTACGTCATTTTTAATGTTTTTTTTTTTTTTGTATTGAAAGACAAAAAGTACAATCTGTCCAATCAGTACAACTTTTTACAATCTGTAAATAACAATCAATACAAACAAACATAAAGAACAGCAGCTTACAGTATATATGTGCAAAAAGAAACTTCTTGTTACAAGTACAAACCTTTAAAATAGTGACCATATTCAATATAAACACAATGTATAAAATAACTATAACATTTCTGCTATGGTCAGTTATTGTTTTTTTCTGTTCCGTTGTCTGGGGGCACCCAAAATCTACATCGTATCCTTCTTCGTAATCTCCGTAGTAACAAATACAGCGCAATTGCCTTTCTTCTAATACGTACTGCACATAAACACAGATGCACATGTACAGTGTAAATAAAACAAATACAGTAATATAAACTATTCTAATAATAAATTAAGACCAATTGTATTTAAAATTAGATTCGAATTTGCCCATTCTGTACAGAAGACGCTGTTCAGCCGCGAGTGTGAAGGTTTCACACCGGTGTGAAAGGGCAATGGGCGCGCGCTGCTCCTGCTCTGCATACGCACCGCTTCTGCGCCGCTCACGCGCTGCTCACGCTTGCAGTGTGAAACCGGCGTGAGTCAGAGATTCCAGCTGATTGCAGGCCGTCACACGACAGGCACACACAACACATTTTCACATCACACACACACACGACACATCACACACACAGAGACAATTCTATAGCCTTGAGGCATTTGATTCCCTTATTGACTGCTTTGTATTAAATGCAGCCAGAGTGTCAATCAATCACGGAGCAGTTTGGGTAGAAATTAGAGGTCATCTGATTTTACCGATACCGATATCATAGTATGGTCGAGATCACACTAGCCGATCCTGATTAATTTTACTGATACCGATATCTAGGTGATCACACTGTGCCGATACCGATAGATTTTACGATACCGATATCTAGGAGTGGATCACATGGCCGATAGCCGATTACATTTGATCCGATATCGCTATCTAGGGTGGATCACACTGGCCGATCCGATTCATTATACCGAGTTCTAGGGTGGATCACACTGGCCCATACCGCATTCAATTATACCGATATCGATATCTAGGGTGGATCACACTGGACCGACACTGATTAATTTTACCTGATATCGATATCTAGGGTGGATCACACTGACCGACACGATTATTTTACAGATACGAATCTGGTGATCACACTGCACACCGATTAATTTTACCGATACCGATATCTAGGGTGGATCACACTGGCCGATACTCGATTCATTTTACCTGATACCGATATCTAGGGTGGATCACACTGGCCGATACCGATTCATTTTACGATACCGATATCTAGGGTGGATCACACTGGCCGATACCGATTCATTTTACGATACGATATCTAGGGTGGATCACACTGGCCGATACCGATTCATTTTACTGATACGATATCTAGGGTGGATCACACTGGCCGACTACCTGATTAATTTTACTGATACCGATATCTAGGGTGGATCACACTGGCCGACACTGATTAATTTTACTGATACCGATATCTAGGGTGGATCACACTGACCGACACTGATTAATTTTACGATACCGATATCTAGGGTGGATCACACTGGCCGACACTGATTAATTTTACTGATACCGATATCTAGGGTGGATCACACTGGCCGACACTGATTAATTTTACGATACCGATATCTAGGGTGGATCACACTGGCCGACACTGATTAATTTTACTGATACCGATATCTAGGGTGGATCACACTGGCCGATACGATTAATTTTACGATACCGATATCTAGGGTGGATCACACTGGCCGATACCGATTAATTTTACTGATACCGATATCTAGGGTGGATCACACTGGCCGATACCGATTAATTTTACTGATACCGATATCTAGGGTGGATCACACTGGCCGACACCGATTAATTTTACCGATACCGATATCTAGGGTGGATCACACTGACCGACACTGATTAATTTTACTGATACCGATATCTAGGGTGGATCACACTGACCGACACTGATTAATTTTACTGATACCGATATCTAGGGTGGATCACACTGGCCGATACTGATTAATTTTACTGATACCGATATCTAGGGTGGATCACACTGGCCGATCACTGATTAATTTTACTGATACCGATATCTAGGGTGGATCACACTGGCCGACACTGATTAATTTTACCGATACCGATATCTAGGGTGGATCACACTGGCCGATACCGATTCATTTTACTGATACCGATATCTAGGGTGGATCACACTGGCCGACACTGATTAATTTTACTGATACCGATATCTAGGGTGGATCACACTGGCCGATACCGATTCATTTTACTGATACCGATATCTAGGGTGGATCACACTGACCGACACTGATTAATTTTACTGATACCGATATCTAGGGTGGATCACACTGACCGACACTGATTAATTTTACTGATACCGATATCTAGGGTGGATCACACTGACCGACACTGATTAATTTTACTGATACCGATATCTAGGGTGGATCACACTGGCCGACACTGATTAATTTTACTGATACCGATATCTAGGGTGGATCACACTGACCGACACTGATTAATTTTACCGATACCGATATCTAGGGTGGATCACACTGGCCGACACTGATTAATTTTACTGATACCGATATCTAGGGTGGATCACACTGGCCGACACTGATTAATTTTACCGATACCGATATCTAGGGTGGATCACACTGGCCGATACCGATTCATTTTACTGATACCGATATCTAGGGTGGATCACACTGGCCGACACTGATTAATTTTACTGATACCGATATCTAGGGTGGATCACACTGGCCGACACTGATTAATTTTACCGATACCGATATCTAGGGTGGATCACACTGGCCGATACCGATTTATTTTACCGATACCGATATCTAGGGTGGATCACACTGGCCGACACTGATTAATTTTACCGATACCGATATCTAGGGTGGATCACACTGGCCGATACCGATTAATTTTACCGATACCGATATCTAGGGTGGATCACACTGGCCGATACCGATTAATTTTACCGATACCGATATCTAGGGTGGATCACACTGGCCGATACCGATTCATTTTACCGATACCGATATCTAGGGTGGATCACACTGGCCGATACCGATTCATTTTACTGATACCGATATCTAGGGTGGATCACACTGGCCGACACTGATTAATTTTACCGATACCGATATCTAGGGTGGATCACACTGGCCGATACCGATTTATTTTACCGATACCGATATCTAGGGTGGATCACACTGGCCGACACTGATTAATTTTACTGATACCGATATCTAGGGTGGATCACACTGGCCGATACCGATTAATCTACTGATATTTTTTGCAATAGATATTGAACGAAAACTAAAATCGTGCTTTACAGTTTTTATTTTTTTATTTTACTTTGTTAATGAATACAAATATTAAGATTAATTATTAAATTGATCTTTAAATTTAGTTAATAGTTTATTAACTAATGTTAACAAAAGTTATAAATAAAAATGTATTAGTAATAGTAAATGTTAAAATGAGCACTCTAACAAGGAAAAATACTTTTATTGCTTTCATTAATCTTAATGTTACAAATTATTGCCCTTATTGTAAAGTGTTACCATTTTATTTCTACAGTCATGCTTAAAACTGGCCATTTTTTATATCTACACAAGGGCCATAGTATTTAAAATGACATACATATGGAATATTGTATGTACAGTATCTCACAGAAGTGAGTACACATCATATTTTTGTAAATGTTTTATTATATGTTTTCATGTGACAACTTTGAAACTTTGCTACAATGTAAAGTAGTGAGTGTACAGCTTGTATAACAGTGTAAATTTACTGTCCCCTCAAAATAACTCAACACAGCCATTAATGTCTAAACCGCTAGTACACCCTTAACTAAAAAAGTCCAAATTTGGCCCAATTAGCCAAACGTATAACTGCATACTCTCACACTTTATTTGCTTCTATTTTATAACAGTTGATGATTATCTAATCCCCAAAAAATGTCAGTCACACACTGGGCAAAAGCGCAGCATCACGTGTAGGATGACTCGCAAGTATCACACACACACCGGATGCATCGCGTTCGACCTGAGCGGCGGTCTAAAACAGTTGATTTAATCAGCAAACAGGTAAAAGTGTACTTCAAGAATGAACAAAGTGGCATAGATGAGTTTGAAGTTCAGTGTTTAAAAAAACAGCATATGGAAAGAGAAAGCGTGATCTATATAATAGCTCTCTATGTGAGACATAATTTATTAGAGCCACAGAAAAAAGCACAATACACAATTTTACAGCCTAGGGTGAAGTCATCAGGTAACAACGATTGGGACAAATATAATGTAAAACTATGTGAGTGGTTCTCTGTGGCGTAGCAGGGTTTTCTGTCGACTGCATTTAAATCCACATCTGAAGTTTCCCGCTCTGTGCATCTGTGCAGCGTCACATCAAAACAAACAGCACGAGGTGTAAGTGATGTCTGCCTCTAAAGGCACTGTATAAGACAGCGGACCCTTCTCAGCGCTCCAGCAAGGGACACAACCCAGAAAACTATCAGCATAGATTTTTGTTTCGGCATGGAATTTAGTTTTTTAGTTAAGGCAGTCAACTATCGGTGCAGATTAATCGGCAAAATCAGTCGACCTCTAGTCGAAATAATCATACATAGACGCTGGTGGTCAGTCCTACTAACTGGTTTGAAACTTTGTTAGCAGTCGTTCACATGCACTTGGAGTAGATTCCAGACTCATAACAGCGCATAATGAACACTCACATGCAACATGGAATAAATAGGTGAGCGGGGAGATCACTGCGATTTAAAGCAGTTCTATGTCCGTGTGTCTGTCTGTCGCAGGTGTTTTGGGGGCAGCAGCAGTTTAACTGTTTGTCTGAGATTCAAGAGCAGCTGCAGAACTACTGGAATCAGATGAGCAGAAAAGAGGCGGAGTCTAACAAGAAGCCCCTCCTCTCTACACCACCACCCACCCCTCACCCCGCCCAATCAGAACACTCCTCTGATGACCTGCGCACAGGCATCTTCCAGTACATACAGGACTCAGGTAACACAAACACACACACATATCTTCATATAGCACTCATAAGAGGGAGTGATTATATCTGTCTTGTCTGTCTGTCTGTCAGCATGTCAGAAGCTGCCGTCGCCTCATGAGGTGGTGTTTTGGAGGGAGACGGACGAGTCTCCAGGTGTGATGCTGTGGCGGTATCCTGAACCGCGTGTAATTACGTTCCTCAGGATCACACCTGTTCCCTTTAACACCACTGACGACCCGGACATCAGTACAGCTGATCTCGGGGACGTGCTGCAGGTGAGAGCTACATTAGTGCCGAAGGTGAGCGCTACATTAGTGCCGAAGATGAGCGCTACATTAGTGCCGTGGCTGAGAGCTGTATTAGTGTCGCAGGTGAGAGCTGTATTAGTGGCGCAGGGAGAGCTGCATTAGTGCCGCGGGTGAGCGCTGCATTAGTGCCGCGGGTGAGAGCTGTATTAGTGCCGCGGGTGAGAGCTGCATTAGTGGCGCAGGGGAGAGCTGCATTAGTGCCGCGGGTGAGCGCTGCATTAGTGGTGCAGGGGAGAGCTGCATTAGTGGTGCAGGGGAGAGCTGCATTAGTGCCGCGGGTGAGCGCTGCATTAGTGCCGCGGGT
>CM049823.1:35577669-35580169 GCA_027422435.1 Schizopygopsis pylzovi | reverse complement strand
CAGAAGCCCCGCCTACTTCCACTCACTATTACGAATCTACATCCCCTCCAGAAGCCCCGCCTACTTCCACTCACTATTACGAATCTACATCCCCTCCAGAAGCCCCGCCTACTTCCACTCACTATTACGAATCTACATCCCCTCCAGAAGCCCCGCCTACTTCCACTCACTATTACGAATCTACATCCCCTCTAGAAGTCTCTAGAACATTCTCGTTCACCGTTCCTGGCCGGTGGAATGATCTCCCCCCCCCCCCCCAATCCGGAATGCTGGATCCCTGTCAATCTTCAAGCAACAACTGAAAACTCATCTCTTTCAACTCTACTTGACTACATAAAAAAAAAAAAATAAATTCACTTTTTCCAAAATCTTCATCTTTCTCTTTCTCTTTCCCTCCTTCCCTTGCTAGCTTGTACTTATTTGAACAATGCCTGAGACTTAGTGTTATTGGCACTTCCTCTGTCTGTTTGCCTCTTCAAGATTAATCGCTTTATGTACTCCCCAATTGTAAGTCGCTTTGGATAAAAGCGTCTGCAAAATGACTAAATGTAAATGTAATGTTGTAATACCCATGTTATTACACAGATTTGTGTCCTCATAAACCATACGAAGAGCTCTTTTCCAAAACGCGATAAACGCCAAATTTAAAAAAAATGAGTTCGTCATGCCATTTTGCTGTGTACTGAACCTATTCACTGCTCCATCAATGTTTACAACAATACAATACAAATTAAGCTCGGATGAGCTTTATTTGTCACATACACAATTATACAGAGTATAATGAGGAGTGAAATGTGTTCTCTGCATTTAACCCATCCAAGTGCACATACACCTGGAGCAGTGGGCAGCCGACTGTGCAGCGCCCGGGGAGCAGTCGTGGACTTCCTGTCGGAGCCGGGATTCGAACCCACAACCTTGGGTTACCTCGGGTTTCAAGTCCAACGCTCTATCCATTAGGCCAACGACTGCAACGACTGCATTGTTTCATGCCAAATCGCTATATTTCCTTGTTTAAAATGTACTGCAAGATGCAGTTCTTTTCCAAACCGCTATAAGCGCCGAACCTGTTTTTAGCCTAAATGCGATATATCCTCTCGATCAATCAGAATTCGTTCGATGCAATCGACGTGTTTAACCGATTGACGCTAGAGGCTGTAGCCTTTGGCGTACCTTGTTAGAGCGCCCGCCTCCCGCGCCGGAAACCCGGGTTCAAGACCCGCTCGGTGTGATGGTGCGGACCCGGGGGGGTTACATCAACACAAGGCTGGGGTGACCGGTTTATAGTATGAGTCCCTGATATCATATGTTGCATGTTCTCTTTTTTTTTTAAGACATAAACCAACATTTAAAAAAAAAGGATGGATTTGTAGCGTTTTGAAAAAGAAAAAAAAACACTTGGAATTTATAATCGACAATATTGTTGTTTAATTTAACAATCATTGTTTAACATGTTCAGACTGAGCCAACAGACCATTTTAACAGGATAAATTGAATATTAACAAAATGTATGGGTCTAGGTAAAAAAAATTCATTTTCATGAAAACAATTCAAATGGATTTATAGCGTTTTGGAAAAGAGCTCTTCATATATACCAGTTCACTCTCCTTCACTCACACACTCTCACACACACACACACACACACACACTCTCACACACACACACACACACACACACACACACGGCACTAGAGGCTCGTGGGTTTTTTCCCTCTTCATGAACATGATGTGTGTCTGTATCTGGGAAGAGTTTCATGTTCCTGCGGCCGCAGTCTGAACACGTCCAGAGACGGTCAGACACACTGACCACAGCAGCCGCGTCTCTCTCTGTGTTTGTCTGTCACTGTGACCGCAGTGTTTAGTGCTGTCCTGACTGTGTCCTCCCTGGCGGTTTGGTCCGAGGCTGTCTGACGCACTGCGGGTTCGAGTCCTGGTGCTGCAGGACAGGAGAGGATTGCGCAGCGTCTGCTGCTGTTGTCTTGATCTCCTCTCTGCCTTTTCTGACGGATGGTTTTTATTACTCCAGTGTTTTTGAGTCACTAAATGCTCGAGCTCTACTTCCCACTGTGCACTGTGGTGGGGGGGGGGCGGCTCTGCTGGGACTCGTGTGGCATACGAATGACTTCAGGGCTGTGGACGCTGTCTGGGGCGCGTTCAGTATGGAGACCATTAGCACCAAGCATGTCCCGTTGGCCGGTTGTCTCGCGGCTGAACTCTGCGGGTGTTTGATGTGAGGCGAGGGCCGCTGTTATGGCTTCTCCCCGAAGGTCGAATGGGCTGTTGTATAAATAAAGCGGGTCGAGGCGCTCGGGCCGCTGCTTCCTGATGAGTAATACAGCACAGAGATCTGAGAAATTATGTCATTTCCTCTCGGCAGCTCTCTGGAGGAGGAAGATCTGCTCAAATTGACTTCAGCCTTTGATTGGTCGTGTTTTCGTAACGGAATCCACCTTCAAACGGCCAGGAAAGCGCGAGGATCAGGCCTGACCGCGGTCACTGCGCGC
>CM049823.1:35547669-35562669 GCA_027422435.1 Schizopygopsis pylzovi | reverse complement strand
TTATTATATTCAGTGTTTGATTTTGGGTTTATTTAAAAAATATATTTTTATTTGACATTTTTATTATTTAATTCATTTTTAATAAATGTTTTGAGTATGACATTTTAAATTATTTATTTTTATGTTTATGATATTTCAAATTTTTTTTTTTTAACATTTACATTTTTTGTGTAATTAATTTTTGGCAAGTGTTTCCTTTTGGTTTATAAAAAAAATATATATATATACAGTGGGTACGGAAAGTATTCAGACCCCCTCATTAATGTACACACAGCACCCCATATTGACAGAAAATCTGTTTGTTGACATTTTTGCAGATTTATTAAAAAAGAAAAACTGAAATATCACATGGTCCTAAGTATTCAGACCCGTTGCTCAGTATTTAGTAGAAGCACCCTTTTGATTTAATACAGCCATGAGTCTTTTTGGGAAAGATGCAACAAGTTTTTCACACCTGGATTTGGGGATCCTCTGCCATTCCTCCTTGCAGATCCTCTCCAGTTCTGTCAGGTTGGATGGTAAACGTTGGTGGACAGCCATTTGTAGGTCTCTCCAGAGATGCTCAATTGGGTTTAAGTCAGGGCTCTGGCTGGGCCATTCAAGAACAGTCACGGAGTTGTTGTGAAGCCACTCCTTCGTTATTTTAGCTGTGTGCTTAGGGTCATTGTCTTGTTGGAAGGTAAACCTTCGGCCCAGTCTGAGGTCCTGAGCACTCTGGAGAAGGTTTTCGTCCAGGATATCCCTGTACTTGGCCGCATTCATCTTTCCCTCGATTGCAACCAGTCGTCCTGTCCCTGCAGCTGAAAAACACCCCCACAACATGATGCTGCCACCACCATGCTTCACTGTTGGGACTGTATTGGACAGGTGATGAGCAGTGCCTGGTTTTCTCCACACATACCGCTTACAATTAAGGCCAAAAAGTTCTATCTTGGTCTCATCAGACCAGAGAATCTTATTTGTCACCATCTTGGAGTCCTTCAGGTGTTTTTTCATGTGTCTTCACTGAGGAGAGGCTTCCGTCGGGCCACTCTGCCATAAAGCCCCCGACTGGTGGAGGGCTGCAGTGATGGTTGACTTTCTACAACTTTCTCCCATCTTCCGAATGCATCTCTGGAGCTCAGCCACAGTGATCTTTGTGTTCTTCTTTACCTCTCTCACCAAGGCTCTTCTCCCCCGATAGCTCAGTTTGGCCGGACGGCCAGCTCTAGGAAGGGTTCTGGTCGTCCCAAACGTCTTCATTTAAGGATTATGGAGGCCACTGTGCTCTTAGGAACCTTAAGTGCAGCAGAAATGTTTTTGTAACCTTGGCCAGATCTGTGCCTTGCCACAATTCTGTCTCTGAGCTCTTCAGGCAGTTCCTTTGACCTCATGATTCTCATTTGCTCTGACATGCACTGTGAGCTGTAAGGTCTTATATAGACAGCTGTGTGGCTTTCCTAATCAAGTCCAATCAGTATAATCAAACACAGCTGGACTCAAATGAAGGTGTAGAACCATCTCAAGGATGATCAGAAGAAATGGACAGCACCTGAGTTAAATATATGAGTGTCACAGCAAAGGGTCTGAATACTTAGGGCCATGTGATATTTCAGTTTTTCTTTTTTAATAAATCTGCAAAAATGTCAACAATTCTGTGTTTTTCTGTCAATATGGGGTGCTGTGTGTACATTAATGAGGAAAAAAAATGAACTTAAATGATTTTAGCAAATGGCTGCAATATAACAAAGAGTGAAAAATTTAAGGGGGTCTGAATACTTTCCGTACCCACTGTAGATATATATATTACATTACATTTTTTATAATTTAATTAGTTTTTTTTGTTACATGTTTTTATTATTTTAATTTTACTGTTTTATTGTTGTGATATAATTAATATTTTGTATGTATTTAGATTTGTATTATTTTACAATTATTTAAAAAAAAAACATTTTTTGTGTTTTATTTTTGTGATTATATTTTTTGTATGTTTTATTACAATTTTTATAATATCATTAATTCAAGTATCTTTTGGATTTTTGTTATTTTAAAATTATTTTAATTGGTTTAATTTATTTAATTTTGGAAAACCCTGATCAGAAGAGTGAATGTGACCTCAGTGGAGCAGATCAGTCTCACTGATGTGTGTGTGTGTGTGTGTGTGTGTGTGTGCGTGTCTGTGTGTGTGTGTGTGCGTGTCTGTATGTGTGTGCGTATCTGTGTGTGTGTGCATGTCTATGTGTGTGCGTGCGTGCGTGTGTATGTGTGTGTGCGTGTCTGTGTAAATGTGTGTGTGGTGTGTGTGTGTGCGCGCGTGTGTGTGTGCAGGAAGATGCTGCAGTCTCTGGGCCGTCCGGAGCTGCACATGGCTCTAGACGTGCGTATAGTGAGCGGATCGGGGCAGGAGCACGCCGGCTGTCTGCTGCTGAGCGGAGAGGTTCTGTTCGTCGTCAGTGTGTGTGAAGACGCACAGCAGCAGGCCTTTCCCATCACTGAGATCCAATGTGAACAAGACACACACACACCTGGACGCATCACGCTCACACTGCAGCAGCACCGAGTGACCAGTGACACTGAGGTACACACACACACACACACACACACACGATTCCAGTGTCTGTCGTCCTATGGTTTGATTCTCCCGTTGCGTCTCGTCTGAGCATCACATCACTCTGTGTGTGTGTGTGTGTGTGTGTGTGTGTGTGTGTGTGTGTTTTTGTCTGTGTGTCTGTGTGCGTGCGTTCACACAGCAAATGCTAAAACCTTTACCAAATTTCATACCATTCCGATGAAGTATTAAAAATGTCTGAACACCACCAGAGGGTCAATATCTTGCATCTTAAGCTTCCTTCAGATTGTGTTTTATCATCAGGGGCCGGTTGCATAAAAGGTTTAGACTAGCTGACTAACTTTTAAGACTAGTCTAAACTAATGTTTTTCTTTAAGACTGGTCAAAATGTTTAAAATTTGGTTACTTAGTGCATCCGGAAATTATTCACAGTGCTTTACTTTTTCCACATTTTATGTTTATAGCCTTATTCTAAAATAGATTTAAATTCATTATTTTCCTCTAAATTCTACAAACAATACCCCATAATAACAACGTGATAAGATGTTTGAAATATTTGCAAATGATGCATAAGTATTCACCCCCTTTGCCATGACACGTGCACCGCTTCCACTGATCCTCCATGAGATGCTTCTGGAGTCCACCGGTGCTCAATCCAGTGGATTTGGAGAGCACACACCTGTCTATATAAGGTCCCACAGGTAACGGTGCTTGTCAGAGCACGAACCAAGCCATGAAGTCCAAGGAATGGTCTGTTCAGCTCAGAGAGAGCTTGTATCGAGACACGGATCTGAGGAAGAGTTCAGGACTATTTCTGCAGCATTGAGGCTTCACAGAAGCATGTAGTCTCCTTAATGAAAGATCATATTCTGACTAATCGAGTTTAAAAAATAAGACCAGTCTTAAAGAAGACAATTAGAAGACTAGTCTAACCCTTCACTCCACCTGATGTTCACGCAGGACTCAGTGTTTTGTTCCTGCACCGGATGGATGTGTTATGACGCTCGTCTGTCTCTCTCTCTGGTGTCTCAGGTGGACGGGGCTCGCGAGCGTCTCTCTGAGCTGCAGTACAGTCGGCTGGTGGATTTCGTGACCAGAGCGTCTCCGTATTTGTCTCCGTCTCTGTCGTCCCTTCATCAGAAGCCAGCGGTCACTCCGGCCGAGCCGCCGCCCAGCGTCTCTAAAACATACCAGTACCACGCCGAGCCCGCCTTCACACGCGTGTTCATCTGCAAGTTCAACATGGTGAAACACAAAGCGCTGCGCATCGGCTTCCACTGACACTCCGTCGTCTTATTTAACGAGTAAAACGTCACTACATTGATCGGCTGCTTCTGTGTAATGTGATGCGTTGAACCAAAACGCCTTTCGCTTTGTATTTTTATAAGCAATGCAAGAAAGACGATTTAATGTTTTTATTTAATCTGCTCCTTGTGTAATGAAAAGTGAGTGTCACTAATGATTGTTAATAAACTATAAGATTTGCACAAGCTGTAGAGTGCATCGTCCGCTGATGTTCAGCTCTTCTTCATCTGATCAGATGCAGCGTCTGTCTGCGGAGGACAGTAATTATCTTACATCAGATCATTAGCCACGTGGAATACATACACTGTTCAGGAACTAACCCATCTGTAAGAGAAAGGCTCACATGTGATGATGATGATGATGAAGACGACTCTCTCTCGTGTTCCAGTGCCGCCATGTGTTTGGCGTACGACCAGGAGATCTGACGAGATCAATAATCAGTTACAAACACGTTTTGGAAAGATCTCACGGTCATTATTATAAAGATCATCATCATCCAATTCAAAAGTAGTTGGTGTTATTGGTAATGGGTGAACCTAGACCAGTCATACAGCATCTGAAAAGCTGAATAAGTAAGTTTTCCATTGATGTATGGTTTGTTGGGATAATAGGACAATATTTGACACCCAGTCATCAGTTTGTGGCAGTGAACGAAGAGGTATCATATCGATCACAAGAGTACCTCAAGAATCAGTACTAGAGCCGTCACTTTTATTTAAAAAAAGACGTTAACGTGCTTTACATGAAACAATTTGATACAATTATTAGAAAATCTGGAATCTGAGGGTGCATGAAAAATCTAAATATTGAGAAAATCATCTTTAAAGTTGTTCAAATGAAGTTCACAGTAATGCATATTACTAATCAAAAATTACGTTTTGATATATTTACGGTACAAATATCTTCATGGAACATGATCTTAATATCTAATGATTTTTGGCATAAAATAAAAAAGTATAATTTTGACCCATACAATGTATTGTTGTCTATTGCTTCATATATAGCTGTGCTGCTTATGACTGCGTCTGTGCTGCAGGGACACATGTGAAGCTACAACGTGACAATATTTCAACATGAGCGGTAGTTTAGTTCTGGCAAAATAACCGGCTTAATGTTTATTTCAACATGCTTTTTTTTTATTAAACATTGTACCTGGATACATTAACATTAGTTAATGCAAAGTGAACTAATTGATCAATGAACCACTATGCTAAATAACACTGACATGCTGTATATATATATATATATATATGTAGTAGTTAAAGCATTAACTAATGTGACTATAGTAAAGCATTTCTCTTTCTTAACATTAGTTAATGCAGGTTCCTCAATTATTATTATTACAGGCTTTATTAAATAACATTAGACTAGATTTATAACTGCTGTAACATGAACAATATGGTTTTAAAGCATTAATCATAATAATCCAGACCTCACTGTAACCGGTTAATGTTCTGTTTGTTATCATTAGTTAATCAATTAGATACCATGAACTAATAATGGACAATACTGACAGCCTTTATTCATCAATTACATGTTTTACGCTAATAATAGTTCATGAAGTTTTCAAAATTGTGTAATAAAATAATTTACATTATGAATGTGAACTAATGTTAAGGTGTAAGAGAAAAACTTATACAAGTGTGTCTAATAAACAATAAATGGACAAAAAATCATTCACCATTCATATAATATACAGTAAAACAGCTAATTAATGCACATTCATCAAAGCAGCATCTTCTGGTGATGAGGAGATGAATCTTGTGCTTCTGATCTGAGGAAATATGATCATATTCAGATCACGTTCAGAATGAACGTCGACACAACAGCAGAAACTATAATATCCATAAATCATAGTTTACTCTCCGTGTCACTGAAGCACAAACGATGAGTTTTGTTCAGAAGGAGATATTTAGAGAAAGACGGAGAGTAGTGTTGGGTAAGTTACTATTACATCATCAATATTACTCTGTCTGAAAAGTATCTTAATTATTCAAATCGCTAATTAGCTCAGATACGAGAAAGACTACTTCGCTTTCATACGGATTTACATAATCAGAGAATATTGTTTTTGGATTTTAATTGGTTTATTTAAAAGTAGAGACTTCAGGCTTTCTATAGACGGCAGAAAGAGCACTCTTTGTTTTGTTTATTTTACAAAAGCACAATGTTTTGTTCGTATCGTCCGTGTACACTTAAATGTAGCCCCTTTATAGATTCGATTGATTTTTTTCTTGTCTGTATTTAAATTGTACATTTAGATGTCAAATTCAGTATTGATTTTAGAACGGTTACATTATTTACAGCATGTAATGCAAGTACTTAATAATTAAATGACCTAAAAATAAAACCGTAATCCCTAACTTGACTTTTTGAGTGGAGAGGTCATTGAATTACAGTAACGCGTTACACCCAACACTGGATGATTTTCAGAGTTAATAATGAATGAAGTCTTACTGTAATCATGAGCTGAAGACGCTGTGAATCCTTCATGAAGCTGCGTGACGCACTCGAGCGTGCTCAAATAATGAATAACTCACATGCTCATGAAAGAGGAACAGAGTCGTTCTTCAACTGAAGAACAGAAGCGTTCTTCAAAAGCACGAAACCTTTAGATCTCACACGTTCAGTATTGTGTTAGATTAAACTTGATCTTTACCACCTCAAGAGCTGATAAACACATGGTCGTTATAGCTTTAAAATAATAATTTCCTTGACATAAAATACATTTGAACTGAAATAAACTATAAAAAAAATACTTTTATTTCAGCTCGTTTCCAAGGCAACATTTCTGCTTTTCATCTAATTTAAAGCGACAGTTCACCTGAAAATTTACATTCTGTCTTTAATTACCCTCATGTTGTTCCAAACCCGTAAGACCTTCATTCATCATCTTTAATGAAATCCGAGAGCTTTCTGACCCTTTATAGACTGCAAGGGAGCTACCACGATCAAGCTCAGAAACGCAGCAAGGACATCGTTAAAATAATCCACGGTTCAACCGTAATTTTACTAAAGCTACAAGAATAGTTTTTGTGCTCAAAGAAAACTAAAGTATGACTTTATTCTGTTGAATTGCTGTCAGAGAGCTCTTGGATTTCATTAAAGATGATTAACGATGTGAGGATGAGTAATTAATAATGACAGAATTTTCTTTTTTGGGTGAACTATAATGACTAAAAATAAAACAAATGAAAATGTAAAAAATATGCAGACATAAAAAAAGACAAAACTATTCACTAAATTTAACATGAAAGAACAAATTATAAAAAATAAAATCTAATGCAAAAAAATACAAATCAACAAAAGCTTTAATAGATTTGACTCATGAATGTAAGAAATGCTGATGACGATGAAGAGCTTGTGCTGCTGACTTAGACGATAACAAACAGTGTGACCTCTGACCTTATATGTGTCCGCTTGTGTGCCGTCAGTCCCACAGTTCAGCTGCTCTTCATCAGCGGCGGCTTGAGCCTCCTCCTCCTCCTCCTGCTGCCCAATAAACACACAGACACACACAAGATCAAGAATTTAATGTTTTGATGCTGTTTTTGTAACCACTTCTCCTCTAGAAATATTTAAGTGCTTCTGTAAAATCAGGCCGAGTCTCAGTACTGATTAAACTCCAGAAACACACATCACATGATCACACATCACGATCACACGTCACATGACCACACATCACATGATCACATGCCACGATCACACATCACGTGACCACACGTCACATGACCACACGTCACATGATCACACCTCACATGATCACACATCACGATCACACGCCACTTGACCACAAGTCACGATCACATGCCACGATCACACATCACGTGACTACACATCACATGACCACACATCACATGCCACGATCACACATCACGTGACCACACATCGCATGATCACACGTCACGATCACACATCACATGATCGCACGTCACGATCACACGTCACGATCACACATCACGTGACTACACATCACATGACCACACATCACATGCCACGATCACACATCATGTGACCACACATCACATGATCACACGTCACGATCACACATCACGTGACCACACATCACATGATCACACGTTACGATCACACGCCACATGACCACAAGTCACGATCACATGCCACGATCACACATCACGTGACTACTCATCACATGATCACACGTCACGATCACACATCACGTGACCACACGTCACAATCACACATCACACATCACGTGACCACACGTCACATGATCACACATCACGTGACCACACATCACATGACCACACGTCACATGACCACACATCACACGATCACATGCCACGATCACATGCCACATGACCACACGTCACATGATCACATGCCACGATCACACATCACGATCACATGCCACGATCACACATCACATGACTACACGTCACATGACCACACATCACATGATCACACATCACGATCACACGCCACTTGACCACAAGTCACGATCACATGCCACGATCACACATCACGTGACTACACATCACATGACCACACATCACATGCCACGATCACACATCACGTGACCACACATCGCATGATCACATGATCACACGTCACGATCACACGCCACGTGATCACACATCACATGATCGCACGTCAAGTCAAGTCAAGTCAAGTCAAGTTGAGCTTTATTGTCATTCCACTACATGTGTGGACATATAGTGGGACGAGATGTCGTGTCTCACAGGACCACGGTGCTACATAAATACAAATATACAACACGAAGTAAAACAGTATAAACCTATACACAAACTAACCTACTGTCAGCTTTGACTATACATATGCTATATATAAAGTGGTTACCTATACATAAACTAAAAAACAAGAAACAAAAAATACAAACTGTACAAAAAATACAAACTGTACAACTGTGCAGAAGACTTCAAATACAATACTGTACATGTGCAAAAGAGAGACATTCAAGCAGCTGGCTGGGGAACAGTGTAGGTGATTTGTGGTGCATGAGCCAGTAAACATACATACATTACAGTCATATATTACAGTCAGTCTTTTGTGGGATTATGGGCACACAATGGTGTGTGAAAGTGTCTAGTGCATGCAGAGGAGAGTGTGTTGCTACAGGTGGCTTGTGCAGGCCCGCTCACCTGAATTCCACAGAGATAAAGTTTAACAGTTTTTCCTGAGATGCGGCAAGGTGTGTGCGGGGGGGTTGGGGTTTCAGAGAGGGGAGGTGTGATGTGAGTTCAGGGCTCTCACAGCCTGGGGGAAAAAGCTGTTGAGCAGTCTGGCGGAGCGGGCTCTGATACTCCGGTACCGTCTACCTGAGGGTAGGAGCTGGAAGAGACTGTGGGAGGGGTGGGTGGGGTCCTCCACGATACTTTTTGCTTTGCTGGAGCATCGTGTAAGGAAAATGTCCAGGATGGAGGGGAGAGGGGCACCAATGATTTTTGCAGCGGTGTTCACTGTCCGCTGGAGGGTCTTGCGGTCTGCTGCACAGCAGTTTCCGTACCAGACAGTGATGCAGCTGGTCAGCACGCTCTCAATGGTACCCCTGTAGAAGGTGGTGAGGATGGGTGGAGGGAGGCTTGCTCTTTTCAGCCGGCGGAGAAAGTGTAGGCGCTGTTGTGCCTTCTTGGAGATAGACTTGGTGTTGGTAGTCCAGGTGAGGTCCTCTGTGATGTGCACCCCCAGGAATTTAGTGCTGCTGACTCTCTCCACAGTCGAGGTGTCGATGGTCAGTGGGGGGTGGTCAACAGAGTTTCTCCTGAAGTCCATCACAACCTCCTTTGTCTTCTCCACATTGAGGGACAGGTCACGATCACACGCCACGTGACCACACATCACATGATCACACGTCATGATCACATGCCACGATCACACATCACGTGACCACACGTCACATGACCACACATCACATGATCACACGTCACGATCACATCACGTGACCACACATCACATGATCACACGTTACGATCACACGCCACATGACCACAAGTCACGATCACATGCCACGATCACACATCACGTGACTACTCATCACATGATCACACGTCACGATCACACATCACGTGACCACACGTCACAATCACACATCATGAGACCACACGTCACATGACCACACATCACATGATCACACATCACGTGACCACACATCACATGACCACACGTCACATGACCACACATCACATGATCACATGCCACGATCACATGCCACGTGACCACACGTCACATGATCACATGCCACGATCACACATCACGATCACATGCCACGATCACACATCACATGACTACACGTCACATGACCACACATCACATGATTACACGTCACATGACCACACGTCACGTGACCACACAATGATCACAAGTCACATGACCACACATCACATGATCACATGACGCACCTGGGTATTGCGGTCGTCCTCTTCTGTGGCTCTGCTCCTCCGTGTCTCTCTCTCCAGCACTCGCTGAAGCTCGTTCTCCCCGACAGCGGAGCGCAGCGCCACAAAATCCGGCCAGTGCTTGAGCAGCTCGTCGAACACACACGCCTGACGCACACACACACAGAGACGGGTCAGACGGTTGGACTCGGGTCAGTCAGCAGGTGTGTGTCGGTCACAGACCTGTGTCTCTCTGAAGACGTACGGGCCGATCGCTCGCTGCTGACTCAGGACTCGCTGTGCCGCGTCTGGAGGAACGTGGATCTGTAGTGCCGGAGGAACAGAACAACTGATGAAGCAGCTGATGATGATGGACACCTTCCTCTGGAGCGTCACGTCATCACAGCGGGAGTGACACAGATCCTGCACACACACACACACACACACACACACACACAGACACACAGAGTTTATTGAACCTTAAAATCTAAAGCAAAAGTCTGCTTATGTGTATTTATGTTTTGTATCATATTTTCTCCATCAAGCTTTTATGGCTCATCTAGTCTGATACGGTGAGAACATGAAGCTCAATTTTATTCAGAGACTCAAACTGAGCAAAAATATGAATTTGGTGCAGATGCTGATATTTCTGAAATTCTGCTGCTTGTGATGTAAGTCAATGAGATCTTTCTCACAATGCAGCAGATACTGACATAAAATGATCTAAATATCAGCAGTCACTCTATATCTCCAGTAATATCTCTCAGTAAGATATTGATCCAAACATATAATGCAATGCTGATTGAGAGATGAAGAAACAAACGCTCCTCAAAGGATCCTGATGATCGGATTTGAGACTAAAACATGATTGATAGAGAATCAAGTAAAGCTGAGCTGCTTCAGTCAAGTAAAGTGTTCATCTGGAAATATTACTAACAATATCAAAGTTATTCTCGTACTTACTGGTTAAAGAACATCAGGAATGAAGACTGGAATTATCCACAGACTAAGACAGATAAAGCTCCTTCTCCAGATGAATGTGTGGAGAGTCTCATTCTCACCTTGTACCTTTGAACCTCCAGCCAGAAGAGCAGATCGTTCTCCAGCAGATCATCACGGACAGACAGAAACCTTTGGAACTGCAGACAGGTGACGGGATTCGACAGAGCCCTGCGCAGAGCCACCGACTCCTGAGACCAACTCATCAGACCTCCAGACACCTGCTGACACACACACAGAGACACAGAGAGACACACACACACACACACACACACACACACACACACACACACACACACACACACACACACCATCATTAGTTTGTGGCAGTGAATAAAGAGGTATCATACCGATCACAAGTGCAGTATGATGTACCTCAAGGCTCAGTACTAGGACCGTTACTTTTTATTCTTGAAATGTTACAATTAGATACAAATAGATTCAATTATTTGAAAATCTGGAATCTGCGGGAGCAAAAAAAATCTAAATATTAAGAAAATTGCCTTTAAAGTTGTCCAAATTAAGTTCTTAGCAATGCATATTACTAATCAAAAATTAAGTTTTTATATATTTACGGTACAAATATCTTCATTAAATATGATCTTAATATCCTAATGATGTTTGGCATAAAACAAAAGTCTATCTTTTTGACCCATACAATGTGTTGTTGTCTATTGCTACAAATATACCTGTTGCTTATGACTGCTTTTGTGCTCCAGGGTCACATATTTATTTGCGGCCCGATGAAACATACGGAATACATAGTAGATATAAAAAAGTGGATGAGTAATTTCTTACTACTAAATTCTGAAAAAACAGAGGTGTTAATTATCGGACCTAAAAACCACACGGGTAATAACCTTGAACACTGTCTAACACTTGATGGCTGCTCTCTCGATTCTTCATCATCAGTCAGGAACCTAGGTGTGCTATTTGATTGCAATCTCTCCTTTGACAGCCACGTTTCTAGTATTTGTAAAACTGCATTTTTTCATCTTAAAAATATATCTAAACTGAGTCCTATGCTCTCAATGTCAAATGCAGAAATGTTAAATCATGACCTCAAGGTTAGATTATTGTAATGCTTTATTAGGTGGTTGTTCTGCACGCTTAATAAACAAACTACAGATGGTCCAAAATGCAGCAGCTAGAGTTCTTACTAGAACCAGAAGTATGACCACATTAGCCCGGTTCTGTCAACACTGCACTGGCTCCCTATTAAACATTGTATAGATTTTAAAATCTTGTTAATTACTTATAAAGCCCTGAATGGCTTAGCTCCTCAGTACTTGAGTGATCTCTTATCGCATTATAGTCCTCCACGTCCACCACGATCTCAAAACTCTGGAACAATCTACCTAACACTGTTCGGGAGGCAGACACACTCTGTCAGTTTAAATCTAGATTAAAGACCCATCTCTTTAACCTGGCGTACACTTAACACACTAATACGCTTCTAATATTCAAATCTGTTAAAGGATTGTTAGACTGCATTAATTAGGTCAACCGGAACCAGGAACACTTCCCATAAAACACGATGTACTTGTTACATCGTAAGAAGAATGACATCTACGCTAATATTAGTCTGTTTCTTTCTTATAGCCACCAGATCCGGTCTGTATCCAGATCAGATGATCACTGCAGTCACCCGGATCCACACACACACACACACACACCACACACACACACACACACACACACACACACAGTACGAGATCTAAATCGTCTGACACATGAATCCATGTTACGTCACACACAACGTGATCCAGCGGCTCTTACAGTCACAATGATCATCAGACACAGGAATTAATTACAAAATATGAATTCAATTAGAAGAGAAACTGACACTATCAAGAGGGAACTAGAGAAAAGAGGAAAATCTCTTTACTTTATCAGAACGAGCTCACCTTCCACACGTATCTCCTCCTGCGCTGGCGGACGACCGGCTGATGCACACACTCCCACACCACTCACACACACACACACACACACACACACACACACACACACGACACACATGACACAGAGCACACACACACACAACAGACACACAGAAGAAACACACACACAGACACACAGAAAGAGCGCAACAACACACACACACACACACACACACACACACACACAGACACAGACACAGACACAGACACAACAGACACACAACACAGACACACACACACACACACACACAACACAACACACACAGAGAACAGACACACACACAGACACAGAACAGACACACACACACACACACACACAAACACACACACACACACACAGAGAGAGAGAAGAGACACACACACACACACACACACAGAGAGAGAGAGAGAGAGAGAGACACACACACACACACACACACACACAGATATAGCACACACACACACACACACACACACCTGTCTCAGTGCACATGCATTCATTCACAGGAAGTGATGTCATCAGTGCCTCCAGTCATCAGAGGGAGAGTGTAATATGAGAGAGATTCCACTATAGATTTAATCTCATGTTCTGAATTTTCTTTATGAAGTTTATGAATGTTATGATGGATGTCCACGAGCATGAGACCACAGACGCTGAGTGTGTTTTACTCTGTGACCACCTCCTCCTTATCATCATCATCATCGTTTGGGACAGGAGCAGAATGAGACGCATCTCTGTCAGCTGCTGTCTGATGATCTGATCAGCAGGTGTTTTGGGTAATTACTGTAATTAGTGTAATTAGGAAACCGGAGGAATCTCAGGTGTAATTTCCTCACAGGTAACGTGAGGAGAGACAGACTCCGACATCAGAGAACATCTCACTGCAGACACACGTCTCTCCTCAAATACAGACCCAGCAGAATACACAGAAGAGCTCCTGCAGTGCACATTTCATTATTATTATTATTATTGTTATTAATATGCAGTGGCTTTACACCAGGGGCGTCAGGAGGACTTCAAATCATATCATGTACACAGAAGTTCTGAACTAGAAGACCGGAGTGAGCGAGAAGGAATATAAGAAGAGACACACACACACACACACACAATCACACACACAGAGACACACACACAATCACACACACAGAGAAAGACACACACACACACACACACACACACACACGAGAAAGACACACACACACACACAATCACACACAGAGAGGAATACATACACACACACACAGACACACACACACACAGACACAGAGACACACACAGAACACACAATACACACACACAGAGAAAGACACACACAACACACACACACAGAGAGAACACACACACACACACACACACAGAGAAAGACACACACAACACACACACACAAACACACACACAGACACAAGAGAGAGACACACACACACACACACACACACAGAAAACACACACACACACACACACAGAGAAAGACACAGACACACACACACACACACACACACACACACACACACAACACAGAGAAAGACACAGACACACACACAATCACACACAGAGAGAGAAAGACACAGCACAGACACACACACACACACACACACACACACGAGAAAGACACATACACACACACACACACACACACACACACACACACACACAGAAAGACACAGACACACACACACACACAACACACACACACACACACACACACACACAAAACACACACACAGAGAAAGACACAGACACACACACAATCACACACACAGAGAAAGACACAGACACACACACACACACACACACACACACAACACACACAGAGAAAGACACAGCACAGACACACACACACACACACACACACACAGAGAAAGACAGACACAC
>CM049823.1:35540169-35542669 GCA_027422435.1 Schizopygopsis pylzovi | reverse complement strand
ATCTAATGAATAAGTACTAGTATCTACATGAATAAGTACTAGTATCTAATGAATAAGTACTAGTATCTAATTAATAAGTACTAGTATCTAATGAATAAGTACTAGTATCTCATGAATAAGTACTAGTATCTACTGATTAAGTACTAGTATCTAATAAATAAGTACTAGTATCTACTGATTAAGTACTAGTATCTAATGAATAAGTACTAGTATCTACTGATTAAATACTAGTATCTAATGAATAAGTACTAGTATCTCATGAATAAGTACTAGTATCTACTGAATAAGTACTAGTATCTACTGAATAAGTACTAGTATCTAATGAATAAGTACTAGTATCTACTGATTAACTACTAGTATCTAATGAATAAGTACTAGTATCCAATTAATAAGTACTAGTATCTAATGAATACATACTAGTATCTAATGAATAAGTACTAGTATCTAATGAATAAGTACTAGTATCTAATAAATAAGTACTAGTATATACTGATTAAGTACTAGTATCTAATAAATAAGTACTAGTATCTAATGAATAAGTACTAGTATCTAATGAATAAGTACTAGTATCTACTGATTAAGTACTAGTATCTAATTAAAAAGTACTAGTATCTTATTAATAAGTACTAGTATCTAATGAATAAGTACTAGTATCTAATAAATAAGTATTAGTATCTAATAAATAAGTACTAGTATCTAATGAATAAGTACTAGTATCTAATAAATACGTACTAGTATCTAATGAATAAGTACTAGTATCTACTGATTAAGTACTAGTATCTAATTAATAAGTACTAGTATCTACTGATTAAGTACTAGTATCTAATAAATAAGTACTAGTATCTACTGATTAAGTACTAGTATCTAATAAATAAGTACTAGTATCTACTGATTAAGTACTAGTATCTAATGAATAAGTACTAGTATCTACTGATTAAATACTAGTATCTAATGAATAAGTACTAGTATCTCATGAATAAGTACTAGTATCTACTGATTAAGTACTAGTATCTAATTAAAAAGTATTAGTATCTAATAAATAACTACTAGTATCTAATGAATAAGTACTAGTATCTAATAAATAAGTATTAGTATCTAATAAATAAGTACTAGTATCTACTGATTAAGTACTAGTAACGACTGATTAAGTACTAGTATCTAATGAATAAGTACTAGTAACTTTACAATAGACACTAGTACTTAAAGAATAAGCACTAGTAGTTAATGAATAAGTACTAGTATCTACTGATTAAGTACTAGTAACGACTGATTAAGTACTAGTATCTACTGATTAAGTACTAGTAACGACTGATTAAGTACTAGTATCTAATGAATAAGTACTAGTAACTTTACAATAGACACTAGTACTTAAAGAATAAGCACTAGTAGTTAATGAATAAGTACTAGTACTTAATGGAAAATATACTAGTATCTAAAAAACAAGTACTAGTAGCATCAAAATAGATACTAGTACGGTTTATAGATTAAATCTTATAACGGCTTGCCATACACACACATCAGTCCAACTTCACTCACCTGGCCGAGTTCTGCTCCAGGAAGGACAGGAAGTGCTGCAGCTCCACGCGGTTCCGCAACAGAGAGTCCAAACGGAACCCGCGGAACTCTCTCGGAACCTTTGACCAGAGATCTGGCGCTCTGCTGCCCTCTGCTGGTGCGGCGGCAGTCCTGCGCTCCTGCTGGACAACATACGAGCAGTGTTCAAGAGCGCTGTCCTGGGAATCGTTCACGTCTTTATACTATTCTATTCTGATATCGCAGCATCCAGCATCGTGATGTACAACTCAAATTTAATTTACTCGTTTAACGGTGACAGATCAATCACATCACGTGTGCAACATCATGAGGTCATGCACTGCATGCATACACAGGCCGAATCTGTTCCAACAGCAGGTGTGTGGTGGGTGGATTACCTGCTGTGGTCTGCTCTGTGTGTGTTTGTAGAGAGTCTGCAGCGTCTGGAAGAGCTCCGGCTCGGCGTAACGCACCTCCTGCCACTGTGCCACCTACAGACAGAGACAGACACTGCACTGCTGCCACCTACAGGACAATAACTGACCGCAGACAGAGAGAGTGTGTGTGTGTGTGTGTGTGTGTGTGAGTGAGAGAGAATGTGTGTGTGTGTGTGTGTGTGTGTGTGTGTGTGTGTGTGTGTGTGTGTGTGTGTGTGTGTGTGTGTGTGTGTGTGTGTGTGTGTGTGTATGTGTGTGAACGTGTGTGTGTGTGTGAGCATGTATGTGAGAGTGTTTGTGTGTGTGTGTGTATGTGATGTGTGTGTGTGTGTGTGTGTTGTGTGTGTGTGTGTGTGTGTGTGTGTGTGTGTGTGTGTGTGTGTGTGTGTGTGTGTGTGTGTGACTCTTACAGTGGTCAGTGTATCTCTGAGTTTCTCTGATAACAGCGTCCAGGGCTCCAGCAGGACACTCAGAGCATGTTCTTCTGCCCGGTCAAACAGATCCTCAAACGCGGGACTCAGATGCAGCAG
>CM049823.1:35535169-35537669 GCA_027422435.1 Schizopygopsis pylzovi | reverse complement strand
GTGTGTGTGTGTGTGTGTGTGTGTGGAGAGATGTGTGAGTGTGTGTGAGAGTGAGAGTGTGTGTGTGTGTGTGTGTGTGTGTGTGTGTGTGTGTGTGTGTGTGTAGGTGTGTGTGTGGGTGTGTGTGTGTGTGTGTGTGTTGTGTGTGTCCGTGTGTGTGTGTGCACTGTGTGTGTGTGCTCAAGCTTATGTGGCTAGTAAGTGTTTGTGTTCTCATACGTATGTGTGATGGTTGGTTAGTTAACGGGTGTTAACCTGCTCTTGGTCTTTGCACTGAGTGTCTTCAGTCGTTCAATATCCATCCACAGCTGTAGAATATTCTCTCCCGGCCCGCCGACCAGAGACTCTATGAAGTCCAGTAAGCTGTCTGTGTCTCTGCATCCGACCGTAAACTCGTCTACTGCGCATGAACGTACACGAGGTTACCTCGCTCCTGTCACTCACTTGATGTCCATACACTCTTCAATATCATCACACAGCTTAAGAAATATATCTGCTCCACGGCCACAGGACTTGAAGTCAAAAGTTCTGTTGTGCTTAGCATGAACCACTACCGTAATCCTCAGGCTCCCCTGGACATTCTATTCTCCGTAAACCAACCTATCATTCTAACTTGATTTAACAGCATTAGTAAATTGAAATAATGACAGATTACTTACTTATAAAGGAGATAATACAATTCTTTATAATAATACTAATTTAAGTTGTGTTGTATTTATAAAAACTATATATTTTAAGCTCAATGCAAAATATTAATATGTGATTATGTAAGTATTTTGACAGCATAATGAGACTGGATTAAGTTAGTTGATGAAGTGAGCGGAGATAAAGTCACAAATTGCTTTATAAAACACGCTTATTTTAAAAATCAGTTGAATTAATGTGAACAGGTGGGTTAATAAAAGCAAATACACTTTAACAACCTCCGAGTTCACAATCTGTCTGTCTTTAATCAGTTATTGTTCACATGAATTTGACTTTGAACACATTGTATGGGTCAAAATTATCGATTTTTCTTTAATACCAAAAATCATTAGGATATTAAAATCAAGTGTGGAGACGTGCTGAAATGGCGTTTGGTCTCGTACTGTGTCGCGTCCCTTGTCAGTGTCTGCGCTTGCTTGGCCGTTTATTGTGATTTACAGGAAAGTGTGTTCAGCTGAATTGGAGTAGTATTTTGTTAGATGGGTATAAAAAGCGTAGTTTTCAGCGGCAGCCGTCGTGTGAAGCCCTCCTCGTGTGCAGACCGAAGAGTGTAAAGACCATCGACTCTACCGTGCGACCGGGACACTGTCAAGGATATAAGTATCGCTTTTTATTTCTCTTCTTTCTTACTGCTTGTTTCACTTCTGTTTTAGTTTTTATAACCAATTCTTACTATGTGTAATTGTTGTTTGTTAGCATGTGTGTTCTTTTTTTAGGATTACTGATGAACTACTGCCGTTTGATTTATCGATTTTCATTTTAGATAAATTATGTATGAATTTATTGTCTTTTATAGGTATTTTCTTTAGTTTTAGTTTTAATAAATTGTATTTATTTTTGTAACGTTACTTCAACCTACTACATGGAAATGAAATAACATATGCATATATGGGTGTTTGGCTTAGTGTCATGTTAGAATCATTTTTATACTCATACCTTGTTGTTTTTAGCTTTATTTTTTGTTTTCATTTAAATGTTTAGTTTTGAAATGTTGTTGTATGCATTTGTCATTTTATTTAATTTCTCAATTTTCTTAAATGTGTATATATAGTATTTATAGAGTTTTAACTTATAGTTTTAGTTACTTTTTCTTATTTGTAAGTCGCTTTGGATAAAAGCGTCCACTAAATGACTAAAAAGTAAAAAAGGTAAAAAAGTAAAGATCATGCTCCATAAATATATTTTGTAAATGTACTACATTCAATTTTTTGATTATTAATATGCATTGCTAAGAACTTAATTTGAACAACTTTAAAGGTGATTTCTCAATATTTAGATTTGTTTGCACCAGATTTTCAACTATTGTCCAAACCATACATCACTGGAAATATTATTAATTCATCTTTCATGTATAAATCTCATGATCTCATGACTGGTTTTGTGCTCCAGGGTCACACGTGTCCATCCAGTGTGAGGAATGGCCCGTATCCATCGGTCCTACCGTGTGCGGTGCTGCAGTCGGCCGGCTCTGATCGGTCAGTGTTTGGAGAGCTGCTGGTCATCTTCTCAGAAACACTGCAGAGCGGCTGCGCAGACAGAAGACGACGCTGCAAACCAAAGCAGACTAAAGCACACACTCCTCAAAGCAGAACTCACAAGAACTCACAGACCTCACAAAGCCTTCATCAAACACACCTCAACATCACACCGCGGCGTCTGAGACGAAGACGCGCCGACGCTGAGCTGAGACAGACATTTAGCCAACCTGTGCAGAAAACAACCCATAAGGAAATATGACATATATCACCCTATATCAGTGATATCACCTATAAAATCATATATAATATTCACATAC
>CM049823.1:35512669-35530169 GCA_027422435.1 Schizopygopsis pylzovi | reverse complement strand
GTTAGTTTAAATGTTTAACCTATATAAATGTTCAATATCCAACAGTTTGTGTGGAGAGTGGAAGCTGAAGCGAGCTTTACAGGACATGGAGGATTGTTTTCTTGCAGTAAAAACAACTTAAAATACGCCGTGTGATTTTTTTTTCTCATAAAGGTA
Source organism: Schizopygopsis pylzovi (assembly GCA_027422435.1). Classification (NCBI taxonomy): domain Eukaryota; kingdom Metazoa; phylum Chordata; class Actinopteri; order Cypriniformes; family Cyprinidae; genus Schizopygopsis; species Schizopygopsis pylzovi. The sequence continues at coordinate 35,530,013 of CM049823.1, read as the reverse complement.
AGAGTAATATATCAATTATATCATTATCATTCTACTTTTATTTGTGTGCATTCACAATATCAACATTGTGCTTTTATAAAATAGGAAACCAGAGAATGCACTTTCTGCCGGTTTTGAACAAGAGCGCTTCAATGATGAACCGAAACTCAGCAACTCGAAACTGGCTCAGAGATATGATAAATATATCTATAGAAAGCTTTAAAATACTACTTTAAAACGAAATAATTCAAAGCAAAGCAAAAACTCTTCATTAGCCTATGTAATCCGTTAAGATGCATATATTTCTCGAATGAGGAAATGGCGAGTCATTTTTCCCTGTCACCTCACCATCTAAAATATACAAATAAGGGAAAGCCTAAAACAGGCCCGATTATAATTTGCGTTTTATTTTATAATTGTATTCAATAATAAATAAAAAAAGTATGTAAATCTATGTCCTTGAAATTTAAAGGATTTGCTGCAATGCAATTTTGTCTGACTGATAACCTATGTGAATTATTTATTGGCCTATCTTTTTAATCCATGCAGAAAATGCTTTAAAAACAGCTTTAAACTTACTTTATTGCATTCCAGATGCTTTTAAAAGAACTTTTCACTATACATTTTCAAGGGTTTTTAAGCTTGAATGTAGCTTAAATGTAAAACATTGTTATGAATTCATTGTAGCCTATTCCCATTTGTAAAATAGCTAATTGTTGTCAAACACGATCTCATGAAAGTGCGTAGGCTATAGCACGATTTTCTGTTTCTATTTGGCGTAATATTTATACGCAGCACACAGCCCCCCCCCCCCCCCCAACCCCACAGCACCCCCTACATAAAACACCCTCCCGCGCCCCTGACGGTATCTTGATTTTTCTTAGTATGGCCAAACAAGTTACTCTCACTCATTTAAAAAAAAAAAAAAACTCGTATTGAGATTAATAATTATTTGGAGGAGCAATCTGTGGATCGTAATGGAACAACCGCTGGCTCTGAGAATGGAGCGGAGATTAACTCCGAACCGACGACCTCCACTGATGCTAACCGGCAAGCAGATCTGCCTATGGCTAATCGACGATCACTGCTACCAGTGTTGCCAGATCGGGTTGACGATTTCCAGCCCAAAAGCTCACCAAAACCCGCCCACTTCAACAAAAAACAGCCCAAAATTTTAACTGCCAAAATAATGTGATATGATTTTATTACCATGTCAATCAAGATTAATAAGGACAATTTGTATCTCCTCAAAATAAAATAATGATGAAAAAAAGGTAATAAATATAAAGAAATTTCACAGGAACATGGATCAAAACAGGGCAAATGCGTTAAAGACAGTCAGAAAATATGCTTAAAATGACCAGGAACCTTTTCAAAATGACAATCAAGAAATTAACTGATAACCCTCGGGGGAACACATGCATCATTTTCAATGTCCACAGTAAGAAAAAGCTAATTTTTGTGCAAAAAAAGTGCACAATAAAGTGAATCACTTAACTTAAATAAAATGAAAGTAAATATATAGCTGCACATTTAAATTTAGCCGTTTACAGCGCCAAAACCCAATCACTCACGAGTCATCACATCTCACCAACATAAAAGATGGTAAATTGATTGACAAGTCTCTGTTAAAATAAACCAAAAAGGGTTGCGTTAAGGAAAAATGAGTTGATGACTGCACTAAACATTATTTTGCTGTGATACTTTGAGCTCGAGCATATTAAGATAACGTGACTAAGATAAAAGTGAAGAAAAAAGCAGCTGATTGGGCGGTTTTTAGTTTTTTAAAAGCAGCCCAAATTTGGTCTACCCGCCCAATGCGTTATTCTCCGGTCCAAGCCGATCAAAAGAAGCCCAGTTGGGCGGCAACCCGCCCAATCTGGCAAAACTGACTGCTACACTTAATTGCACCGTCGGATCTGTCAGCTCTGGGGGACCCTGCTACCCAACCTCATCTACAGGCATTCCCGAGTACCATAATTGATGGGAAATATCGAAGCTTCAACGCCAAGTGGTATGAAAGGTTCAACTGGATTGAATATAGCCAGTCGAAAGACCTGATTTTTTGTAAAGCCTGTCGGCATTTTCCTGAACAGCACACTGAGGGGACTTTTACTAAAGAGGGTTTCAAAAATTGGAAACGTATCGGCCAGGTCTGTGAGAAGCATCAGTCTAGCAAGCTACATGCTTCTGCACTTGTAAAATTACTCTCCTACAAACAAAGTCATGCGCAACAAGGCAGCGGTACTGCATTAAATCAGATGCACAGAGATTCCATTTCGAACGTAATCGACAGCACGTCAAAGTTGTGCTGGATGTTGTCATGCAGTGTGCCAAAATGGAGATACCCCTGAGAGGGCACCGGGAAACTCAGGAAGCGTTAAACAAGGGGAATTGGTTGATGAAAAATTGATTAAAATTTAGATACAATTTATACAAAACGAAATTCACTTTAAAGAAAGTCTTTCTACAAAACAAACCTATGAAGTGGTCATAATCATGTCTGACCATGTCATATTGCGCCTCTTATAATGCTGTTCAGTGTTCACTTTTCATAACCAAAATAGATTAAATAAATAAAAAAATATAGAATAATATTGAACATATATATGAACCTAAATACGTTTTATTTAATGGCTACAGCACCTAGTAACGTCAGAGGACTCAAGGTTTCAGCGTTTCCCGAAACCTTCTTATTTAGGCTACACTTTTTTTTTTACTGAAATGCTGGAAAGTATTTACAAGAACAATATTTCATCGCAGCTTCACCACAACAAACAAAAAATGTGAACGAGAAGAAAGCACGTAAAAAATAGAAATTCAAAATACACTGTTTAAATCCTTTTTGATCACTGCAGAGCACCGTATGTAAGATGTACACTTTTATTACTGAAATGCTGGAAAGTATTTCCAAGAACACTATTTCATCGCAGCTCCACCTCAGTGAACAAACATGGGTAAGAGTCGAAAGCACATAAACATTTGAAATGGTTATTATGGCAGCAATATATGATACAATTTTAAAATATGTTAGGCTATTATAGGCTATTATAGTTTGGATTATTTTGTATAATATCCCATGAGTCCTAATAAATGCAATTTCAACTATTTCTGAAGCGCTTCTTTTATAAAGAACACCGCTTTCTCACATAAACAGCCCCTGCACGAGAGAATAATTGATTCTCGAGCCATCGATATCAACCAATTCAGCACCATCACCCGGACAGCACCGTCGCACGTAAGAAGGTATATCTTAAGCAGCTTCCTAAGGTATGGTTCGGGGAACACGCCTAGAAATGGTATCAGTTAAGTTAACCTTAAGAGTCTTCGTAGCGCGCTAAGAGACAACGTTATCGGGAAACCCAGCCTTGATTTCGGAACACCCATAGATTCAGGCCCACCTCGACTTAATCCAGGCCCACCCATCTGTCACGTTCTGCATCCGCCACTGTCCGAGAGACTCGGCTCCTGTTCAATCACAGCACACGATCAATAACAACGCTCGCGCTCATTCACGCGCGATTCGATCACGTGATACTCACGAAGTTCTCGCTCGTTGTTTCGGGTACATCTGGAAGGGAAAGCAGAAACCGCGTCAGAAAGAGAACCGTAAACCCGCAGACGCGACTCGAAGTTTAACTCACCGGGAAACATGCGCGGCATTCTCGAGAGAGATCAAAGATTAAAGATCAGAGCGACGCCGAAACTTTCCCCGCGCGCGCGCGCCCGTCTGCTTGCGTTGCCATGGAGAGCAAACTCAAACTCCAGAGATTACACGTCATTGTTACATGTAACATTAGTATTCGAATGTGTAATTACATGCAAGTATCCCTAAACTAACCCTAACGCTATAGTTAATTAATATTAGCCTACTCAGTATTATTACACTGTAACAAGAACACCTTAAATAATCAGATTCAAAACATTACTTGTGGTTAGAATACATTACATTTTGAAATACTCAGACTACAGTTTTATTTTAATTGCATATGATTTGCACTATATCAATCTTTTTCACCTTTCTAAAGTATCCTCCAGCTCATATACACACAGAGATCAGTCACGTGAGCAATACTGATTTACGTGTTTAAACACAGCTACTGATGCACATATTCACTTTTATTTGAATTATCACTTTAATCATGTATTACTTAGTCTTTCACAGGCACTAATTCACCAACTTATTTCTCATCTGATGCTCTTTCACTATATATTTTTTATTCGAAGTACCCCTGAGATTTTATTAATAATGTAAAAGTGTTTAAATAATGAAGTGTTCATGGTTCTGATGGTCTCATGACATGCAGGTAAACACAAAAAAATGATACAATGTTAAATTATGTGTTTTAACTGAACATTTAGTGATTTAATTAATTTTTCATTAAACCCTGTAGTTCCTTCACAAAGCCGATTTGGGAAAACGTGATGTAATATAATGTTGCATGTTGTTGATGACATGAACATATTTTCTTACTCTTTGTATCGTTATATCAATACGGTACAAAATGATCACATTTAAATAAAGTCAAAAGTAATCCAATTAGTCTGATTATATTACCTAAATGGTGTTATGTGATGGATTACGTTACGAACTATAACTTGTTACAATTTGTACCCAGCTCTTCTACTAGTAATAATACAAATGGTTACATTTTATTTCAATAGTCCACTTTAGACATTCTACTAACTATAAGTAACTTTGTGACTACATGTGTACTAACTCTCAGTAGGGTAGGGTTAGTTGACATATACTGGTTTCTCATAGTCAGTATGTTGTGGACCCATCATAATACAGTGTTAGAAGATATTAAGTCTACTAATACTCTAATGACTGCTACTTTACATGTTGTTGCAAAGTTACTTACTGTTAGTAGTTTCGAAATAAAGTGTTACCATGTATTTAGTCCCATCTGAAGACCCTTGCTTAAAAAAAATAAGTGTTGTTTTCCATTATGCACCTATGCTTTCTGTATGTGTAAAAAAAAATATGCACACACTCAGTCTCACAAACACACTCTTGCTCACACACACACAGTCTCACAAACACACACACACACACGCTCTCTCATGAACTCTTCTGCTCATTCCTCATCAACAGATTTATAGGTAAAAAATGGCTTTATTTAAAACAATGTATAAAAACAAGCATGTAAAGTGATACAAATCTCAATATGTACAAACATGCAAATAAACAGGACCAAGATGATTGCTGTACACAAGTGCAAAACTCATGAGAAGTTCATAGTCACACACACACACACACACACACACTCTCTCTCTCACACACGCACACACACACACTCTCTCTCTCACACACACACTCTCTCTCTCTCTCACACACTCTCTCTCTCTCTCTCTCACACACACACACACTCTCTCTCTCTCACAGCCGCCGGACGTTGCGTTTGCTCCGAGCGCTCCCGGGAAGCACGTCTCTCCTGCTCCGGCGCTTGGCAGACAGGTGTGAGCAGTCTCTGGACCCGTGGACCGCGCAGGAGCAGGCCGTACAGAAGCAGAAGCTGCAGTCGCTCCAGCTGCACTGACCCTCGCCCCGCAGAGCGTGACAGCGCGCCGGACGCTCACAGCGCGGACACGGCTTCAGATACTCGTCGCTCAACAGCGTCTCGGCCACCTGAGACACAGACGGAGCGGTCAGACAGCAGCGTGCATGCACTACAACCAACCTACATTTAAACTACGCCATGATGTATTTCTGAACGTGTAAGTGAATGAAAACACCCGGCAGAGTGTTAAATCTGAAAGTGCTCCGTGTATAAAGATATCGTCTCGAAAGAACGAGTCGACTGTGAGTCATTGAGTCGTTTATAAAGTGCCTCTATTATGTTATGACAGGTTCATATTTTGGTTTTGGGATCCTAACAACAGGTTGACAACATATATATATTATAATATATGCATTTATTTTCATCTTATTTGGTGAAACAATACATTTCTCCCAAGCCCCGCCTCTGCGTGATGCTACTCGGCTCTGATTGGTCGATTTCATTTAAAGCAGTGTACAGTGTTACCGTCCAGAAGCGACACCTAATGGCAAACAGAGCTGTTTTTGCCAAGTTATTTTACTGTATCGTTAAAAAATTAACCAAAGTGTGTTATATACGTTTCACGAAGAACCTAAATAATCATATTAACTTGTGGAAAATGTCTCTTTAAGGCCATTAAGATTGGTGTATTTTGGAAAACTAGCCAAAAATACAGTGTAATGTGTTTATTATTTACAGTGCATGCAATATTTAATAATATAACTATGACTTTAAGGCACTGTCTTAACGTAGAAGAGAAGTTCATGCAACTGGCCCAAGTCTTAACTAGTCTAACCAACTAGTTAGCGGTAAACAGTGATATTTTTGGGATTCAATTTAGACAACATTTAGTTTTAAAAGTAATACATTACTGCCTAAAAAAATGACTATTTATGTAATTTTACATAAATGTATAATCTTTTTATGGAATGTAATGGTGCATAACTGGTTGATTTATGGGTTAATAAAACAGGATTAAATGCATTAAGGATATTAGTGTTATTAAGTATTGCAGATTGGTGTCATATACAGAGTTTGCATTTCACTTTTCGTTATTAATTTGAAGGAAAGCTGAATCGTTTTGTGTGATTTAAAGCCTTAAAGTGACAGTACACCCTAAAACCATTCACTCATCCTCGAGTAGGTCCAAACCTGTGTGAATGTGTTCTGAACACAAAGCAAGCTATTCTGAAGAAAGGTGTTTTGGGGCACATAGTTCTTCAGAATATCTTCCTTTGTGTTCAGCACAACAAACACACTCATTCAGGTTTGGAGGATGAGTGAGTGATTTTAGGGTGTACTGTCTCTTTAAATTTGTGAAGGCAGGAGCCCTGTGTTATATGTGGTGCACCTGCAGGAACTGCATGCGTTTGGAGCTGCATCGCCGGCCGCTGCTCTGGGTCGGGGTGCATGGGGGGGGTGCGTGGGGGGTCCGGGCCTGAGCCTGTACACTGCCCAGAGCGGATCGGCACGCCAGCGCTGACCTGGTGTCTGCATCCGGAACATGAGCCGGTCTGCCCCCCTACGGTCAGAGAACAGCATGCAGATTAGAACGCATGCATGGGATTGCAATCTATGCCAACATGAGCAGTATGCACACTACAGCTGCAACCAATACCCAATATTTTTTTGTCATCTCATACGAGCTAATAACATATTTGCCGGTTTGACCAGCGTGTGGCGCTGTAGCACAAATGTAATTCATCTAGCTCACTTTTGATTATCATAACTCTATAAGGTATTTTTAGAGAGATTATTATGAGAATAAATAGTTTATCACGTAACTTTATTTTGTTTCTTATCCGTATGACTTACAAAAGGAGATCGCTAATTACATAGTGAAGGAGCATCTCATTTGGTGTGCCAAATATATATTTGCATTAATTAATTCTAATTTCATAATATAACTTTCAAAAGCTGAAGGCAGGGGTGAAAAATGTGAATGATAATTTATTGTAATGCGGTTCTGTCGCTCTTTCAATGTAAAAATCAGTTTAATTATTTAACGTGAACGTCGTTAAGTTTCTTGCACGAGACTAAATTAACGAGTTGAAAGTATAGCGAGCCGCGGAAGAGACACGGTTTCTCGAGCGCGATTCAGGACGGAGTGAAACACGGACTAATGCGTTTCAATCCCCCCCCCCCCCCCGGTCGACACAGTTTAGCGTAGGGCCCACAGAAGTCTAGGTTTTAGGTAGTGATCGACCAATATTGATATTTTATAACCGATACCAATTATTTGCATGTTTATGTTCCCGATAACCGATATGCAGAACCGATATTTATTTACTGTTATAAAGTGAAGTAAGTCCATTCTTCGCTTTCAGTCTCTTAACAACAACAAAAACTGTTGAAAATTAACATTATTTCATGTAAAATAGTATCTTCAAATAAAAACATTGTATTTATAAAAAGCATCATCAGCAACACTGATATTAACAATAAGCAAAATAATGTCTAATGTTTTCAAATCAAGAAACTACAGTTTTAGGTTTAAATGCTGTTTAATAGACTAAAGAGTGAAGAATAATTCACTGAATAATATTCTCTGGAATATTGAAATAAGCTATAACAAACAAAACATCGTATTTTATTGCATTTCTTAACTGTTTTATCAGAATTATTAAAATGTTTTTGTCATTCTAGATTATGAAAACTGCTGACAGCGGTTTATCTATTTACACAGAACTATACTCAAACTGCGATCGCTTGCGGAGATAATAAATATTATTTCGATAGAGATGTATATGTCGAAATATTGCTTCTATAGTAAATGTTAATATAATTTAGTGTTTCAAACGAGTGAATCTTGTATAAAGTTACATGCGGTGGCCGTGCTGGAGCTTCTCCTGAGTGAACTTAGTGTGGCATGTGTGTGTCCACTGCCCAGGTAGTGTGTGTGTCCACTGCTCCAGTGTGTGTGTTCACTAACAAAATCCCAGGTGTGTGTGTGGTCCAGCCAGTGTGTGAATGTAAAAAAAAGTGTCCACTGCTCCAAAGTTGTGTGGTTCAACTCAGTCCCGTGTGTGTGTGTGTGTGTGTCTCACTGCTCCAAGTGTGTGTGTTCACTCTAGTGTGTGTGTGCCCCCCCTGCTGTAGTGTGTGTGTGTGTTCCACTGTAGGTGTCGTGTGTGTGTGTGTGTACTTGGTGGGTTGACACAACTGCGTCCACGTGTGCTGTGATGTCAACAAGACATACAAGGTGAGTGGTAGAAATGCGTGAGTGTTGCCAACTTAGGTCGACATTTAGGCCTTTTGTAGATCCCCTCCTAGCAACTGTTGTTGTTTATCCAAAAACATAGCAACTAGTGAAGAATTGGTTCGGTCTGTGATCGCTTGAATGGCGTATGAGTGGATCATGCGCGACTGCTCCAGTTGCTCTGTTCAGCGAGGTCTGATTGGACGACAGCCCGTTCAGTTAGGAACATGATATGTATGTGCTTCCTAAATGTGACTGGACGCATGAATGATGATGTAAGTAAAGTTACAGCTACTGTGATTTGTCTGTGTGGCTTCATACTGTGTTGTCTTATTTGATCACTCGTCAGTCAGACAACGGCTCAACTACAATTATGGTAAAGTTAGTATTTTTGTGCAGAGCTTCTTGGAAAGGAGAGCTGGTTATGAATTCTTAAGGGACGTGTTTCAGTCATATTTCATATTTATCCTGTTGACTGACAACATAAACAGTCAAATATATAAAGTAAAACAGTTTTATTGAGAATTTGGCTGCATTAAAATACAGTATGAGTACAGAGAGACGATTAGACAGAACAGAACAGTTATTTTTTTTCTTTACTTTGTCATTTAGCAGACGCTTTTATCCAAAGCGGCTTACAAATAAGAAGTAACTAAAATTAAAAGTTAAAACTATACATATTATATACACACATTTAAGAAGATAAAGACATGAAATAAACATGACAAATGCATACAACATTTCAAAACTAAACATTTAAATGAAAATAAAGCTAAAAAAAATTCTAAATATTAAATCAAGAAAAGGTATGAGTATAAAAATGCTTCTAACATAACACTAAAGGCCTAAGTATACTTCTTTTTTGCATAGTAAGAATTGGTTATAAAAACTGTAAATAGTTATTTTTTTCATAATGTTTAGTGCAATTATTTGGTAGTCTGTGGTGGGATGGGGCGCAGGATTGTTTTATGGGTTTAAGGGGGGGGGTTTGAGAAGCACTGCACTAGAGCATCCCTTCGTTCAGACACAGTGGAAGATCTGAGAAGAATCAGGGGCCAAGTCTGGAAGATGTTTGATGCTAGAGAGAGTGTGTTCAGCTGGTTTAGCCAAGGACAAAGATCAAGAAAGCTAAACTACAGGAGTTGGCCATTCGAGGGGCATGTGACTGCAATGGAGGATAGTCCATAATACATTGAGCCATGAGATGTTCAGTTTGACGCCCTTAAAACACTTAATTTAGATTTTATTTATCTTGAGATGTTTTAAGTTTAAATCTCTGCTCAGTGAAGCACTTTAAGCACCAACACTTTTTCAGTAAGTTACCTTTCTTGTAGAATTGTGCTTCAAATAAAGAACTTTATGTTGACCAGATTGTTAGTTAGTCGTTTACTAGTCAATATTGCCTATATAAAAATTTGGGTGCACCTAACTTTTGTGCCAGTGCACCTAAGAAAAAAAGTTAGGCGCACCAGTGCACCCAATGCAAAAAGTTAGTCTAGAGCCCTGCCTCACATTATTACTATGCATAGACTACATTATGTATAGATACTGTACATAATGCAGATGTGCCCATACGGTGTATAATGTGTCGTTGATAATTAAGTATGTCTTTATAGTACACTATGTGTACTGAGTATATGTATGTGTATTTTGCACATTGTCTTCTGTACAGTCTGTAAATATGTACTGTCCATATGCACGCTCATAAGAATTTCACTCACCAAGGCACTTGTGCTGTGGTGATGTGACAATAAAAGTGATTTGATTTGATTTGATTTGATAATTCACTGAATAATATTCTCTGGAATATTGAAATAAGCTATAACAAACAAAACATCGTATTTTATTGCATTTCTTAACTGTTTTATCAGAATTATTAAAATGTTTTTGTCATTCTAGAGTATGAAAACTGCTGACAGCGCGGTTTATCTAGTTACACAGAACTATACTCAAACTGAGATCGCTTGCGGAGATAATAAATATTATTTCGATAGAGATGTATATGTCGAAATATTGCTTCTATAGTAAATGTTAATATAGTTTAGTGTGTTTCAAACGAGTGAATCTTGTATAAAGTTACATGCGGTGGCCGTGCTGTGTGTGTGTGTGTGTGTGTGTGTCCACTGCTCCAGGTGTGTGTGTGTGTGTGTGTCCACTGCTCCAGCTGTGTGTGTGTGTGTGTGTGTGTCCACTGCTCCAAGTGTGTGTGTGTGTGTGTCCACTGCTCCAAGTGTGTGTATGTCCACTGCTCCAAGTGTGTGTGTGTCGTCCACTGCTCCAAGTGTGTGTGTGTGTGTTCACTACTTGTGTGTGTGTTCACTACTGTGTGTGTGTGTGTGTTTCACTACTGTCGTCAGTGTGTGTGTGTGTGTTCACTACTGTGTGTGTGTGTGTGTCCACTGCTCCAGGTGTGTGTGTGTTTACTACTGTGTGTGTGTGTGTGTGTGTCCACTGCTCCAGGTGTGTGTGTGTTCACTACTGTGTGTGTGTCCACTGCTCCAGGTGTGTGTGTGTGTGTGTGTGTGTGTGTCCACTGCTCCAGTGTGTGTGTGTGTGTGTCACTACTCCGTTGTGTGTGTGTGTCCACTGCTCCAGGTGTGTGTGTGTGTTCACTACTGTGTGTGTGTGTGTCCACTGCTCCAGGTGTGTGTGTGTTCACTACTGTGTGTGTGTGTGTCCACTGCTCCAGGTGTGTGTGTGTGTTCACTACTGTGTGTGTGTGTGTCCACTGCTCCAGGTGTGTGTGTGTTCACTACTGTGTGTGTGTGTGTGTGTTCACTACTGTGTGTGTGTGTGTGGTGTGTGTGTGTGTGTTCACTACTGTGTGTGTGTGTGTGTGTGTGTGTGTGTGTGTGTGTACTTGGATGGGTCAAATACAGAGAACACATTTCACTGCTGGTTATACCCTAACCTACTCTGTATAATTATGTATGTGACAAAACAAAACAATTTTTTTTACAAAACCGATATCCGATTATGGTAAAATGCTTAAATATCGGTAAACCAATATATCGGTCGATCTCTAATTTTAGGTTTATGCTACTTTTGTATTTTAAAGGGATAGTAAACAGAAAAGAGAACCCTCATGTCGTTCCAAACCTGTATGCATTTCTTTCTATCTGCAAAACACATACAATTATAATGAAGAATGTGGCTAATTTCGGTCCCCATTGACTTGCGTTGTATTTTTTTGGCGTATGCAGTGGACGTCAATGAGAACCGAAACTGGCTACCAATATCCTTCACAATATGTTCCACCAAAGAGAGAAAATCAGGATTGGGACGACAAAGGACCGTTTTCATTTTCAGGACTATTCCTTTAACATGCTAAATCACCGTATGTGCTTCCAAGATGATGACTGGACGCCACTGACATGCATTGCACTGTAATTAAAGTTAGCCGCGTCACCTCCAGTGTGATCTTGAGCTCTCGGATGTGGCTTCGTCTCCGGTGAGCGGCTTTCTTATCTTCGGAGATCACGTCGTTCCAGTCATCCGACACCTGGCCAAACCTGCGACCAATCACATGGGTTAAAGGGCTTATATTTGGCATATAAGAGGTATTTATAGCATTAAAACATCCTGCGAGTTGCATAGCTTAAAACGTCCTCATTATAAACAAAGCATTGGATTCGAGGGACAGGGTGATGTTGTTTGCATAAACTCCGCCTCCAGAGCAAGACATCAACCAATAGTCTTCTCAGCATAGGCCCCGCCCACTGGCCTACACTCACTAACATCAATCACGCTGAATGCGAACATCCAGGACTTCAGGGTAATTGTCTCTATTGATATTTGACCCGCATCACGTACCTGTAGAGGTCAGCTGCAGACAGGAGACTCAAGATAACCGCTAGCACGTGTCTCAGGTTTCTCATCCTCAGCTCCGCGACGACGTCCACCTTGTCTAGGCCCATTTTGCGTCCGATGAGTCCCGCGAGCGGCAGGCTGGTTTCGACGGGCCCGTCTCGGACCAGCTCCTCTAAACTGGTCTGCTGAAGACTAATGGCGTGAACAGCCTGCAGCGCCGGAGTCAGAGACAGGTCCTGCATCTTCAGCGTGGCGGCGCTTAGCGGCGTCCCGTCCAAAAACACCTCGTCTTTACTGGCGCGAGGCTCCGTCCGCTGGCTCTTGGGCCCGCCATCAGACTGCGAGCCTGCTTCTCGGAGCGTGGACAGTCTTCGCTGTCTCTCCAGCCGCGAGCGTCTCTTATCTTTCCCGCATGAGCTCGTCGGTAGCACCAGGTCTTGGAAGGAGCCGTCGTGGTCCACTGAGGAGTCGTGGGATTTATCCAGACCCAACGAGCCGAAGCCGCTGTCCTCGGAGGATGTGTCGGCGCTCAAGGGCGACCGGAAGGCGTTTGAGGTCAGCGGCGTTAAGTCGTCGGCTTGTGGCGAGCTGGGAAGACCGGCTATGATGCTTTCATCCAGATCCGGTTCAGCGAGAGTCGGGCTCAAACGAGCGGTCTCCAGTGTGGACGTGACGGTCTGGGAGAACAGGAGACGGCGCTTCCAACAGGAGAACACCAAGTCGTCTGCTTTTAAAGTTCTGTAGGACAAAGACCCGGTCGGACTGACGTCTGGGGAGTCGAGGGTCAGGGGATCTCTGGAGACGTCTCCAGGCGTAGCTTCGGACGAGGAGCGGGACACGAGCAGGCGCCGGCGGAGCGATGCATCCTTCCTGATCAACTTCGGAGTCTCGCACCAGGCTAACGATACGCCAGCTTCCCGCTTTGGCTCGTTAATTAAGCCAGTCTGATGTTTCCCAGACTTCACCTCCATTATCTTCAGCTAACGCTCAGTGGACCCAGGAGTGTCTTGCTAAACAAGACAATCAAGTTTTATAACGTATTTAAAAACGATAAATGTTGCACCAAAGTGCGGTTCAATTGTAAGCAGCAATATAAAAAGCAAAAACTAACTCATAAAATAATGATAAAACATGCAGATGAGTCATAAACGACTAAGAAACCCCGATATTCTCAGGCAAGACCATAGGCTACAGAAAACAAATCCGCGATATAATGAACTAAAGGGTTAATTGTGTACGACATACGTCAGAATTCATTCATTAATCTAGTTTCGTTAGCATTTTTACGTTTTTTCAAGTCGCTATTCACAAATCATATTGTTTCAAAGCAGCTTAACCAGAAATGCTAGTTTTGCTGTTACAATTAGTAGTAATTACATTATCTACGAAAGCTTATTTTTGTGTTGCGTAAAAAAATTATTGTACAATTTTTTATCTCAGAATTGCGTAAAAAAAAGAACATCAAGCTTGTTTTTGATATCAAATAAAAATTAAATCGGTAATTGTGATTTCGCGCAATTCTGAGGTAAAAAAGTGAGAATTGCAACAAAAATATATAAACTTGCATTTGCAAGAAAAAAAGTAAATTGTTTCTGCCACTAAATAAAAAAATGTAAAGGTAATTGAGATAAAGTTGCAATTCTGTTTTTTTTTCACAATTAAAAAAAGTTTATACCTTACAGTTAAGGCTTTTCTTCGCAGTAGTAGATTTTTATTTATCTAACAACGGTGATTAAATCTAAAGATCAGTTAGCTTATATCACATCTAACTGCGCAAAGTATTATTGTTATACTTGGTTCTCAAATTATTAATGTTAAGATCAGCATTGCGCGATTCAGTATAGTAGTGTAAGATTTCAGTTTTTGTACAGTGTAATATCTAATTGTCATACCATTCAAATTTCATGTTAATAAATACGTTTAATCCAAAAAGCAAAAACTATTTAAAATAAATTAAATTAACAAATACAATAAAAAAAGAGTCCAGTTATATTACATAATATATTTTTACATTAACATCAGCTAAAAATTCAAAAACTTTTTTTTTAAGCGAGTTCATATTTTTTTAAGCGAGTTCATATTTTCTTCTCAGAATTACATATTTATATTTTCAGAATTCTAGTTATTTACATTGTATAAAGTGCTAGATAAAAATAGATAAAAGGTGACTTGAATATTCCAGATTTAAATCTCAAATGTATATTTAATATATAAAATTATATTTGGTTGGAAATAATGTATGTGTGAAAGTAATATGGATATGGCAGTAATATAGAGCTTGTTGGATAAACGTTATTCAATTAATCGGACATAATTAACGCGATTACAGCTTGTGCTCACAATGATTACAATACAAGGATAATTAACAGTAAATTAAAAATACCAGTGTGGGAAGTTTCTGTCAGAGATATCTAAAAAGCCTCAAGTGTTGTGGTTTAGGCATCGTCCGCAGTTCAGACCGGTGTAATTAGGATTGTTTTGTGTTAATTGGCTTTACGTTAGTAACGGCAAAAACAGTCCGTTACGGTTGCTATGGTGACGGTTTTCCCTCCTGCAAATTCAAACTTTGCGCCGATTTAAATGCGCGTGCACACAACAGAGCTTGTGCTCGCGCCGTGCACACAAACACACTCAAAACAGCGCTTTTTATGAAGAACATGTGCTTTAAAACGTTTTTTTTCTGAAGGAACACACGTTAAACGGCTCACCGCTGACAGAAAGACGACAAACTAAGACAAAAACAACTGACAAACAGTCAATCAGCTGCAGCTCAACACACACACACACACACACACACACACACACACGAAGAGCTGCTTCATATGTGACACATTTAACAGCAAATACTTTTAAACGACAAACTTAACGCATCTATAAACGGCGCGCGTGAAAGAGTTCATTACTCACTTGTGTTTGATCAGAGTTTCATGCCGCTGCCGCTCAAAGAGAGAGAGAGAGTTAGTGAACTGCAGGTCAATGAGGCTCCACCTTTCAAATCTCGAGCCCATTTCGCTGATTGGACGAGGATTTAAAGAGACACGGAACTGTTTTTCCAAACATACAAAATATTCAACACAAAATTAACATATATTAAAACAACTGAGATCTATTAAGTATATATCATGATTTATGATCGTGAAATCAGAACTGTTTTTTTTTAAATAAAATAAATAATTATAGTTATTTCACTCATTTATATTTCGAATAGAGAAACTTTCATATCAACATCTATGATATTATTGACTATGTGGTCAAATAAAATTCATTTTTGTCTTTCTAATAAATACCACAGTTAGTTTTATGTATTTTAGCTGACAGATGAATTTTATACATATATATATATATATATATATATAATTTTTTATATATATATCGTTTTTTTTTGCTGACATTATTTTGAAAACGTATATTAGTTTAACGTATTTATGATTGGCATGTAAATACTTATGTAGAAAATATGATCTTAAGGTTTTGTAATTGTGCATAAAGCACAACTATTACAAAAATAAACACATTTTCAATTATCACACATGATTTTAACATAATATTATATTTAACGTCAAAACATGCGTGAAGCGATTGATCTGATTGGTCGGTTTGATCAGCACTGAGAAATGTAACGAACATCACGTGACGTGCTCTTCTGAATAATGACAGTATAAACTAATATAATTTATTTGTATTTATTTATTTAATATAATAACTGATACACCTTAAAGCAGGGAGTGAATAATTTATGCATGTAAATCACTGATCTATATGAAATATATAATGTCTAAATTATAGTTCGGTGATGTTAAACAGACCGCTAAGCCCCGCCCACTCTTCAGTGCGGCGCGTGCATGTGTTGCCATGAGAACCGGACGCGCGGCGCGCGCAGACAGTGCGTGTTTGACTCTTAATAATAATAATCAATAAATACTCGATTAATTTGAATCTTCTGTGCGCTGTTGGACATTTGGTGAGTTTCAGAGACTCGTTTGATCATTATCATGATCTGTGTTTGTGTTTGGAGGGGAATAATATCAGTATTTACTCGCCTGAAGGTAGAAAAGATTCATAAAACATGTAGTCGAGGGTTTGATTTTGTGTTAGACGGCAGTTATATATTATATTTCACTATATTATAATTCTGATCAGCACTAACAGTCTACGGTATGCCCTTATGTCGCCTCGTGATTTAAACCGTCTTTTGTGACGTCATCGCAAACACGGAATAAATAAAGTCATCAACGGTTGTTATTAATTGTATAAATTCAGGGAAAAGTATAAAACGATATATCATATAGTCAATACAAATTAAAAATCAAGAATAAAGTAAATAATGAACACACAAATAAAGGGAAAGGTTTTAAAACGGTTTAAAATTGTGTGTGTGTGTGTGTGTGTGTCTGTGTGTGTGTGTGGTGGTGTGTGTGTGTGTGTGGTGTGTGTGGTGTGTGTTGTCTCTGTGTGTGTGTGTGTGTGTGTGTGTGTGTGTGTGTGTGTGTGTGTGTGTCGTGTGTTGTCTCTGTGTGTGTGTGATGTGTGTGTGTGTGTGTTGTGCTGTGTGTGTGTGTGTGCGTGTGTGTGTGTGGTGTGTGTGTGTGTGTGTGTGTGTGAGTGTTGTGGTGCTCTGTTGTGTGTGTGTCCGTGTGTGTGTGTCCTGTGTGGTGTGTGTCATGTGTCGTGTCTCTGTGTGTGTGTGTAGTGCAGTCTCTGTGTGTGTGTGAGTGTGTGTGTGTGTTGTGTATGTGTGTGTTTGCTCTTGCTGTGTCGTTGTGTGTTGTGTGTGTGTGTGTGTGTGTGTTGTGTGTGCTGTGTGTGTGTGTGT
>CM049823.1:35482669-35510169 GCA_027422435.1 Schizopygopsis pylzovi | reverse complement strand
GTCGTGTAGTGAATAACACTGGTGTCAAAAAGTGTGTGTGTGTGTGATGTGTAGTAGTACGTGCGTGTGTGTAACACTGTGTGTGTGATGTGTCGTGTGTGTGTAGTGTAATACACTGTGTGTGTGATGTGTGTGTGTAATCACTGTGTGTGCTGTGTGTGTGTGTGATGTGTGCTGTGCTGTGTGTGTGTGTGTGTAACACTGTAGAGTGTGTGTGTGTGTGATAACACTGATGTGTGTGTGTCGTGTGTGGTAGACACTGTGTGTGTGTGTGTGTGTGTTGTGTGAATGTGTGTGTGTGTAACACTGATGTGTGTGTGTAACACTGTGTGTGTGTGTGTGTGTGTGTGTGTGTGTGTGTGTAACACTGTGTGATGTGTGTGAATGTGTAACACTGTGATGATGCATGTGTGTGTGTGTGTGTGTGTGTGTGTGTTCATGCAGCCAGGTGTTGCCATGTGCCCGAGGCGTGAGAATGAGAGAACGACATTAACTCATGTCACGCTTCCGTTAAGTGAATAAATCCCGCATGAGCGTTCAAAAAAAGTCACGTGACTGCTGTGGGATGGCATACCTAACTAACCAGCGGACCGATTTTATTGTATATATGTTTTATGCAATATTCCAATTTTTCGCATAAGTTAAATTCACAACTTCGGATGGAAACCGGCGAGTGACAGTTCATCATTTAATGCACCTCATGTTTGGCTGAACTGCTCGTGACCTCTGACCTTCAGAAGCTGCTGATGGACGAGACGGAGAGCGACGGGCGTCAGGAGACACGCAGCACAGGAAGGAAGATCCTCATCCAGGAAGTGGATGAAGATGAAGGTGAGGATGAGTGTCTGTGGAACTATCTCTGACTGTCACAGTCGCACTGAATCGTGGGATATCAGAGAGCTGCTGTGTTGTGTTCAGACGCTCAGGATGTTAGCGGGGCAGAGAGTGGAATCATGGGAAATACACATAGAACCACGAATGAACCGACCAATGACAGCAGCAGCAGCAGACGGGGCGGTTCAACAGCAGACCACACACGGACTGGAGCTCCGCCCACTAGACACGCCCACCAGAGGAGCGAGGGAGAAACTCAGACAGAGAAACACACACACACCAACACTGAACACACAGCAGCAGGTACAGACACAGAGACACACACACACACACACACACACACACACAATGAACACACAGCAGCAGGTACACACACACACACACAAGTAGATACAGTTCATTATAATGAGGACAGGCTAACAGATGTTTTGGTGTGGTCTCCCAGAGTTCGAGCTCCTAAAGGATGATGGGAATGCTCTGGTGCGGAGCGGCCGCTGTCAGGAGGCAGTGGACAGATACACTCGATGTCTTCAGCTGAAGCCCCACGAATGTGCTGTTTACACCAACAGGTGCGACCATGTGTGTGTGTGTCTGTGTGTGTGTTGTGTGTGTGTCTGTGTATGTACCTGCTGCTGTGTGTTCAGTGTGTGTGTGTGTGTGTACCTGCTGCTGTGTTTTCAGTGTGTGTGTGTGTGTGTGTGTGTGTGTGTGTGTGTTTCAGAGCGCTCTGCTACATCAAACTTCAGCGCTTCACTGAGGCCCAGCAGGACTGTGACTCCGCCCTTCAGCTCCAGCCCACCAATAAGAAAGCTTTCTACAGACGCGCACTGGCTAATAAGGGCCTGAAGGTGAGTGTTACCATGACAACCTGTTGACCCGCCCCCATCATCTGAACGTAAGCAACACTGAGTATTGACATTACTGCGACACACTTCTCATTCGTCGCTCTTCCTCGTCTCGTGAGAGTGTTCAGACAGAGATGGTGTTTTAATGATATAAGATCCTCTGAAACTATAATTTTTATTTATTAAAATGTTTTAAAGGCCATTCAAGATCAGGATGAGTTTGTTTCTTAATCAGGTTTGTAGAAATGTGTCACTGCATCAGTGTCTCAGCAACAGATGCTCTGTAGTGAATGGGTGCCGTCAGAATGAGAGTCACAATAATCCACAGCACTCCAGTCCATCAGTTAACATCTGGAGAAGACAAAACCTGAAACTAATCCAGAATTTAGATGTTTTTAACAAAAAAACGAGTCCATAATAACTCTCCTGTTGTCTCTCTCTGTGTGTGTGTGCATGTGTGTATGTGTGTGTGTGTGTGCGTGTGTGCATGTGTGTATGTGTGTGTGTGCATGGTGTGTGCGTGTGTGCATGTGTGTGTGTGTGCGTGCGCGTGCATGTGCGTGTGTGCAGGATTATGCGGCGTGTCGTTCAGACCTGCAGCAGGTGTTGTGTTTGGATGCGAGTGTGACGCAGGCGGAGCAGCTGCTGATGGAGGTCACGCGTCTGATGACGGACAGTAGATGTTCATCAGGACCTCGCAGGAGCGTCACCATCACTGAGGTCACACCACACACACACACACACACACACACACACACACACACACACACAGAGCACAGGTCTGAGGTCATCTCTCTCTGCAGGTGGATGATGATGATGATGAAGATGAGGGCAGCAGTGCAGTCGTGCAGTCCGTCTCCCAGCGGTCGTCTAACACGTTGGAGTTCGGTCAGGCGCTGAACAGTGCTCTCTCTGGCGGTGACCTGCTGACCTGTGCTGAGCTCCTGCGCTCCGTCGCTTCCGAACGCCTGCCGCGGCTCATCGGCACGCAGCTGGATGGACACATGCTGGGCTTCATCATACGAGCGCTGAACACACACCTGCTGCACACACACCCCGAGCTGGTGTTCCAGCACCTGCAGCAGCTGCAGACGGCACGCAGACTCACGGTGAGTCAACCACACGCTAACAACACGTGACAATCACACGCTAACAACACATGACAATCACATGCCAACAACACACTAACAACATGCCAACCACATGCTAAGAATACACCAACCACACGCCAATCACACGCCTACCACACGCCAATCACACGCCTACCACACGCCAATCACACGCCATCACAGCCACACGCCAATCAACACGCCTATCACACGCCAATCACACGCCTACCAACACCAACAACACGCCAATCACACGCCTAACACACGCCAATCACACGCCTACCACACGCCAATCACACGCCTACCACACGCCAACAACACGCCTACCACACGCCAATCACACGCCAACAACACGCCTACCACACGCCAATCACACGCCTACCACACGCCAATCACACGCCTACCACACGCCAATCACACGCCTACCACACGCCAATTACATGCCAACAACACACTAACAACATGCCAACACACATGCAAGAATCACACCTACCACACACCAACAACACGCCTACCACACACCAATCACACGCCTACCACACACCAACAACACGCCTACCACACACCAACAACACGCCTACCACACACCAACAACACGCCAATCACACGCCTACCACACACCAACAACACGCCTACCACACACCAATCACACGCCAACAACACGCCAATCACACGCCTACCACACACCAACAACACGCCAATCACACGCCTACCACACGCCAATCACACGCCTACCACACGCCAATCACACGCCTATCACACGCCAATCACACGCCTACCATACACCAACAACACGCCAATCACACGCCTACCACACGCCAATGACACGCCTACCACACGCTAACAACACGCCCACCACACGCCAATCACACGCCAATCAACACGCCAACAACACGCCCACCACACGCCAATCACATGCCAATCACGCACCAACAACACGCCTAGCACACACGCTAATCACACGCCTACCACACGCCAATCTACACGCCTACCACACGCCATTACACAACGCCTACCACACGCCTACCACACACCAATCACACGCCAACAACACACCTGATCACACGCTCAACAACACGCCAATCACAACCTATCACACGCACTATCACACGTCCAACAACATCTTGCCAATCACTTTACGCCATACCATCACGCCAATCAACACTGCTCTATATCACATATCATATTCACAGTGCCTATCCACACGCCAATCAACACGTCTAGTGAACACGCCAATCACACACCTATCACACGCCTATCACACGCCAATCACATCGCCTTACCATCATGTCGCTATTTAGGAACACGCCAACACACGCTAGGAACACGCCAACCACATATCAACAAACACACCGTACATTCTTGCTGCAGACTTTGATTACTATAATCAAACAACAAAACTCACAGCTCTGGACTGATGGATATTTGTAGCATCCATAATAAACAAAGCAAGTTGAATTTTTACAGTAAAATATGTCCTTTGCTTTTTTGTTTTTATTGTATTACTGACTGTTTAATTTTTTTTTACATGTATTCTGCTGGTGTCTAAAATGATGTCATAGAAACCTCGTTTACAGAAAATATATATTTGCTATCTCGCTGTCTTTAAAGTTTTAAACGTATAAAGTTTTAGTCATATGTTGCACTCATGATCGTGTTAAATAATCTTGCTTATGACTTTTCCCATAATCGAGCAACAACATGCTTATATAATATTTATATTTAAGTGCCTATTTAAGATCAACAAACATGTAATAGTGGACAGCAGGATGAGCCCCTGATCAGCCAATCAGAAGACAGTGCTGGGTTAATGCATGTGTGTGCTTTATTTAGTGAGCAGAACAATCATAAACACACTGCAAGTGTCATTATCAGTGTGTTAAGCGTTTCCTCACCTGTGTGTGTGTGTGTGTGTGTGTGTGTGTGTGTGCGTGTTTCTGTGTGTGTGTGTGTGCGCGTGTGTGTGTAGATGGTGCTGATGTTGTTGGACAGTGAGGATCGCACACAGCTCTCACAGATCTTCCAGAAGCTTCATGCAGTGCAGACTCAAGCTTTCTCACAAAATGACGTCACAAACCTGGCCAACAAATACCTGTGACGCTCCTTCAGCCTTCCCATGATTCCACACGCATCGCCACCGGACGTCTCCGAGACGAGAGGAAGCAGGATGGACAATTAGAAACACACACACACACACTCACACTCACACACACACACACACACACTCACTCACAGAAACAAACATACACTCTCTCATGCACTACACACACACACACACACACACACTCACTCACAGAAACAAACATACACTCTCTCATGCACTCACACACACACACACACACACACTCACACACACACACCTCTCTCACACACACCACACACACACTTGCTGTGTAAAGCTGGTTCAGTTCTCGATGAAAGATGATTGTATTGTTTACTGAACTATAAACGAGTGTTC
Source organism: Schizopygopsis pylzovi (assembly GCA_027422435.1). Taxonomy (NCBI): domain Eukaryota; kingdom Metazoa; phylum Chordata; class Actinopteri; order Cypriniformes; family Cyprinidae; genus Schizopygopsis; species Schizopygopsis pylzovi. Next base: position 35,504,923 of record CM049823.1, on the reverse strand, counting down.
CGGTCATAAACTACCGTCTCATTATTCTGGAGATGACACGAGTGATTAATGCGGTTCTGTTATCATCATTATTACTACACCACCTTACATCATATCTGCTGATTAATATAGTGTCTTAACTGATTCTAGATCTGTTTTGCTGGAGCACATCACACTTTCACACAAAATATGAAACATATATCGTGCTATATTTGCTTTTGAGGATCATTAGTGTGGTAATTAATCTGGTATTCTCCATTAAACCATCGGATCACTTCTCCTAATCTTCCTGATTCATCTCAATTCCTCAGCACAGAAACTATAGACTCTCTCTCTTCTCTAGCACTTTAGATACGCTTGAGGAAGGGTCATCACAGTCTGGTATAACGAGCACACTCGCACACTAAAGAGAGCAGCCGGAAAATGGAGCGCAGCTCGACTACAAGAGCCACAAACTCATCACCAAACACTAATGACTTGTACATGAGTTTGTGGCTCATTTAAAGTCACACCAGAGGTGTTCAGCTGCTTTCTGCAGACCAGTCAAGTTCTTCCACACTGACTGAATCATCATTTCTCTTTGATTCTTGTCTTATACACAGAGACACTGTCATGTTAGAATAGAAAAGAGTTCTGTACAAACTTTTGCTATAAAATGAGATTCCCAGAATATCATTATATGCATAAACATTAAGATTTGTACTCATGGAAATTACTAAAGTACTCAAACCTTTCATTAGGGGGGTGTTTGTTGTCATCCGGACCAGCAGGAGGCGCCGCCGCGGTCACGCGCTCAGAGACACACACAGAGAGAGAGAGACACACACACACACACACACACAGAGAGAGAGACACACACACACACACACTCACAGACAGAAGAGAGAGAGAGCGGCGTGTCTCAGGTCTTGTAATTCTTCTGAATCTGATATAATCACGCAGAATGATCGCAGCGCGCCGCGTCGCGTCAGTAGCGTCGTGTTTTCGTCGCTCTTCACAGCCGAAGATCACGAATATGTTCAACAATAGAACAACAGAGACACAGACATACACTAAAAGAGCTCAAAACTACACAAACACCGCTGGAAACTTCAGCCACAGACCAGGTGAGGCTCACTAAAACGCATTCATTAGGCGAATCAACACACAAGTTTATATGCATACAGTCAATCAAAAATTATACCGACAGCAGATATGATTTTTGATATTTGTTTACTAGTGCGTGTAGGACACTATAGTTTATTTATGTAAGTGAAGATCGCAAGATACACACACACATATAACACACACAGACACAAACACTCTCTCTCTCACAAACACACACAATACTCTCTCTCACACACACACAAACACACTCTTCCATATGCACACTCCACCCACACACAACACTCTCTTCACACACACACACACACAACTACGTCTTTCGACACTACTAGAGTGCGTCAGACTTCTTTAGGTTCACACACACACACACACTCTTCTCTCATAACACACAACACATAGCACACTCTCTCCACACACACTCTACCTCCTACACAAACACTTCTCTTCCAGTTCAACACACCACCTCTCTCTCACACAACACCTCTTCTTGCCATCTAGGACACTCTCTCTGTTCATCACACACACACTCGTCTCTACACACACACACACTCTCTCAAACACACACTCTCTTCACACACACAGTGCACACTGACTCTTCTCGTCTCCTCAGTCTCACACACACATCTCACTCTCTCTCTCACACACACACACACCCATTCTCTCTCCTCTCTCACACACACATGTGTTTGGACCGGTCCGTGATGCTGATCTGATCTGTTGGGTTAGGGTTAGGTTCACACACACACACACACACACTCTCTCTCTCTCTCTCTCTCTCACACACTATCACACACACACACACACGTGTTTGGACCGGTCCGTGATGCTGATCTGATCTGTTGGGTTAGGTTCACACACACACACACACTCTCTCTCACACACACTCTCTCTCTCTCTCTCTCACACACACACACACACACACTCTCTCACACACACGTGTTTGGACCGGTCCGTGATGCTGATCTGTTGTTCAGGCCCGGAGCAGGAGTTCGACGTGGCTCTGCTGGTGTCGCTGCTGAAGCAGGAGAACGCCGCTGATATCTGTGTGATCCGCGTGGATCCGGAGCTCAGATACACCGAGCACATGATCATCGTGAGCGGATCCTCACCTCGACACCTGAACGCCATCGCAGAGCTCCTGCTGCGAGCGGTACGAGCCCGAGACCGGCACACAACACACCAGCATTCAGTGCCTTCTCATCATGGAAGGGTTCAATATTACATGTAGTCATTCAGCTGATGTGTGTGTGTGTGTGTGTGTGTGTCTCTACAGTTTAAGTTCCAGCGGAAGGACGAGGAGCCGCATGTTCGTCTGGAAGGCAGACACTGTGATGACTGGAAGTGCATCGACTTCGGTGTGTTTCTGCTGAGCGTTACTCTGTGTGTGTGTGTGGTGTGGTGGGGGGGGGGTGGGGGTCACATTGCAGTAACACGGGTTATGTAATCAGATCACTGTTTTTAGGTAACTAGTAAAGTAATGCATTACTTTTTAATTTAGAAGGAAATAGTTAGTTCTAGACTAAATATCAACATTTTGCTTCTCTCTCTCTGTGTGTGTGTCTCTCTCTCTGTGTGTGCTGTGGTGTGTGTGTGTGTGTGTGTGTGTCTCTCTCTCGTTGTGTTTCTTCGTATCAGATCCTGTGTGTGTGTAGCGTGTCTTCTTTTGTGAGTGAATGTGTGTCTCTCCTCTCTCTGTTGTGTGTGTGTCTCTCTCTGTGTGTGTGTCTCTCTCTCTGTGTGTGTGTGTGTGTGTGTCTCTCTCTCTCTGTTGTTGTGTGCTGTGTCTCTCTTCTCTCTGTGTGTGTGTGTGTGTCTCTCTCTTGTGTGTGTGTGTCGTGTCTCTCTCTCTGTGTGTGTGTGTGTCTCTCTCTTGTGTCTCTCTCTGTGTGTGTGTGTGTTCTCTCTCTCTCTGTGTGTGGTCTCTCTCTCTCTCTGTGTGTGTGTGTGTGTGGTGTGTCTCTCTTGTTGTCTCTCTGTGTGTGTGTGTCTCTCTCCTGTGTGTTGTGTCTCTCTCTCTCTGTGTGTGTGTGTCTCTCTTGTGTGTGCTGCTCTCTCTCGTGTGTGTGTGTGTGCGTGTGTCTCTGTGTTTTCTCTCTCTGTGTGTGTGTTGTGTCTCTCTCTCTGTGTGTGTGTGTGTCTTCTCTCTCTCTGTGTGTGTTGTCTCTCTCTCTCTCTGTGTGTGTGTGCGTGTGTGTCTCTCTCTCTCTCTGTGTGTGTGCGTGTGTCTCTCTCTCTGTGTGTGTGTGCGTGTGTCTCTCTCTCTGTGTGTGTGTGTGTATCTCTCTCTCTCTGTGTGTGTCGTCCTCTCTCTCTGTATGTGTGTGTGTGTGTGTGTGTGTGTCTCTCTCTCTGTGTCTCTGTGTGTGTGTGTGTGTGTGTCTCTCTCTCTGTGTCTCTCTCTCTCTCTCTGTGTGTGTGTGTGTGTCTCTCTTCTGTGTCTCTCCCTCTCTCTCTGTATGTGTGTGTGTGTGTGTCTCTCTCTCTCTCTCTCTGTGTGTGTGTGTGTGTGTGTCTCTCTCTCTGTGTCTCTCCTCTCTCTCTGTTGTGTGTGTCTCTCTGTGTGTGTGCGTGTCCAGGGCCGATGGTGCTTCACCTCATGCTGCCGGACACCAGAGAGATGTATGAGCTGGAGAAGCTGTGGACGCTGCGCTCGTACGACGAACAGCTGAAGCGCATCCCGCCGGAAACACTGCCCTTAGACTTCATCTACGATATCACACACACACACACCTGAGCGCCCGAAGCTGGACTGAGCCTGACGATATCATGTTCATCTGAGGGACACACTGATGATGAATGGAGAAAATCTACAGCGACTTCAAACATTTAAAAAGGACAAAGCATCAGAAATATACAGTTCTGAGCTGTTCATTTAGAATAAAATGAATTCATGAATATTGTGCGAGTTGACTGAGTTTTTATCTGTAAGTTTTGGCTGAAAGATACATACTAGATATGGAATGACTAAGAATAATTATAGCTAACACTATAGTAATAATTATAACTGGTGCTGTCAGACGGTTAATCGCAGGTTTTTGTTTACATAATATGTGTGCTGTGTATATTATGTATATAAAAATACACACACACATGTATATATTTCAGAAAAATATGTTTATAATATAAATTAATAAATATTTTCAAAGTATATACTGTATGTTAACGCCCTGTTATTTACATAACACAATGCAAACAAAAACTCTTATTTTGTATGCGATTAATCATGATTCATAATTTGATAATTATAGCAAAGAAAACTGTTGATAGCACCATAATAATAATAACTGACTATAAATAAAGCTGAATGCAGCAATTAAAGACATTTTAATAAGTGCACATAGGAATTGATAGGCGGATTCATTTTAATGTGAACAAGTTCACTGTAGTTTTTTGTTCAACTAAATGCAGCCTTGAGACTTATTTTACAAAAATATGACACAATCTTACTGACCCCAAACTGTAGTGCACATGTAATATTTATCTTAGGCTAGTTTGTGCAAGTACATGTATCTAAACCGGTTGTTAAAAGTTCAAATGTTCTGTAATTGCCGTTAGTAAATCTGTATATGGGGCATAACAGCCTTATTAAGAAAACTCAACCATGTTTTATTACAGTGACCAAAGTTTACCAGCGTATTTGTAGTAAAACTGCAATAACCACAAATTTACCATGGTAATAAAAATACATTTTAGTATGTTTGTTTTTCATGAGGTACTCTCGAAGGTGCACCTTTGTAACTTATCTACCCTTAAAGCATGCAGACGTGTGTGGTACTAATATGCTCCGTTTAGGGGTATAGCTGCACCTTTGAGGTCCCTGTCCCAGTAAAGGGCTAAAATACAATTATAGTGTACTTAATTCATAACAGTGTAAACAAAATAGATCTATGAACTGCTTTAAAATCTAATATTAGTGAGTATAATTACTGATTATATGTTTTAATAAAGTCAGTTTAGAGGTATCGTATCGGGCTTGATAATATCGGTATCGTATCGAAAATCAAATAGGAGGTATCGCCCATCCCTACTATTAAGGGAGATTAAAGAGGAAGCAGTGTGCGAGTCAATGCATGTGTTTATTCATCACAGAGGAAGTAACATTACAAATCAAACCGATGAAGAGAAACTAAAGCGGAGTGATGCGACACGCGTCACATGAGCGGCCATCGCTCTTCCATCCTCCCATAATCCCACAGTCTTTCGGAGGCATGAACGTATGTGTGTGTGTGTGAGTGTGTGTGAGAGTGTGTGTGTGTGTGTGAGTGTGTGTGTGAGTGTGTGTGTGTGTGTGAGTGAGTGTGTGTGAGTGTGTGAGTGTGTCTGTGTGTGAGTGTGTGTGTGTGTGTGTGTGTGTGAGTGAGTGAGTGTGTGTGTGTGTGTGTGTGTGTGTGTGTAGAGAGATTGTTAGTGTGTGTGTGTGTGTGTGTGAGAGTGAGTGAGTGAGTGAGTGAGTGAGTGAGTGAGTGAGTGAGTGAGTGTGAGTGAGTGAGTGAGTGAGTGAGTGTGTGTGTGAGTGAGTGAGTGAGTGAGTGTGTGAGTGAGAGAGTGTGTGAGTGTGTGTGTGAGTGTGAGTGAGTGAGTGAGTGAGTGAGTGAGAGTGTGAGTGTGTGTGTGTGTGTGTGTGTGTGTGTGTGTGTGTGTGATTGTGTGAGTGAGTGAGTGTGTGTGTGTGTGAGTCTGTGTGTGTGTGTGTGAGTGCGTGTGTGTGTGAGTGTTTACGGTGCCATCCAGAAGGGCATGGTCTGCGTCTGTGTTTGGGGCCGTGAGGGCAGTGATGACGGGCAGCGGTACGTCCATCCGGCGGCTCCGGACGCTCTGGAAGCCCCATGATCCTCTTCTTCATCGGAGGAGTCTCCGGCGTACGCCACCAGCCCCATCCGCGCGCGCTTCACCTGCGGCTCTGACGAGAGAGACCAGAAACACACAGACAAACAACACGCCGCAGCGGCACAGTTAATCAATCGCGGGATTGGACGACGGCCGTGGGCGTCCAATCAGGAGGCGGCGTCGAGGAAGGAGGCCCCACCCCCACAGGATCCGGACACATAAAAGAGAGGGAAAAAACACAGAAAGAGAGAGAACACAAAACACAAGAGAGACGGTCGTTAGTGCAGCAGCTACACGGCTGATGACATCACCGCTCGGGGGAGGAGCTTCACTCAACACATCTGACCAATGAGGGGGCGGAGAAGCTGAAGCGTGTCATTTCCTGAGGAAGCGAGACGCTTCAGCTTTACCTGTCGCTAGCGTACAGTCCTCCGCCGCCGCAGCCTCACTTCTGCATGCAGAGAGCATCAGCGTGAGTGATTATGAGCGAGCTGTGTGAGCGGCTGTCTTACCCAGAAGGCTCGGCGCCGGCGTCTTCTCGTCTGCTTTCTGAGCTCTCGGACCGTCGACTGGCGCCGGAGCACACGGAGGCGGCATGAGTCTGCTGCTGCTGCGCGAACACACACACACACACACACGTTTTCATTTGTTTCATGTTTTGATCAAGACATCCGAATGTGTGTGTTTGTGTGTGTGTGAGAGAGAGAGAGAGAGAGAGAGAGAGAGAGAGAGAGAGAGACACTGATGTGTGTGTGTGTGAGTGAGTGCGTGTTTGTGAGAGTGAGTGTGTGTGTGTGTTATAGTGAATGTGTGTGTGTGTGTGTGTGTGTGAGAGAGTGATGATCAGAAACTGATGTGTGTGTGTGAGAGAGTGTGAGTGTGTGTCTAACCTGTCTCTCTCTCTCACAGGCCCTGAGGAAGCAGCAGACGGGGGTCCTGATGCCTCAGAGCTGCCCACAGACATGCCTGCACCTAAATTAGTCATATGAATGGGTCCATGCTATGAGCAAAAAAACACAACAGCATTAACACACACCCTAATTTACATACACACACACACACACACACACACATCAGTGTCTGATCTCTCTCACACACACACACACACACACACAAATGCACGCACTCACACACACACTCAAATGCACGCGCACATACACACACAGACACACAAACGCACTCACACGCACGCACACACTCTTGTACAGAAAAGGAAAATCACATGAGCAGTTCCCAACATTCACTGCAGGAACATTACAAATAAATATTAATAAAGCCAGCAGCTATTTACACTAAGAATCTATAGCTATTTGCACTATTCACAATATTGACAATAAAGCCCTTCCTAACCCTACCCGATACATTATTTTCACATTGCTAATTTTTTTGACATAATGAAAAAAGCTGTAAAGTTGCTTTGACACAATTTGCATAGTAAAAGCGCAGTATAAATAACAGTCACTTGACTTGACTATTTTATAAAACCTACCTATATTCAATTGTTGATAAAAAAAGCAGATTTTTTTCTGTGTCTGATCTTTATTTTAATGTATTGCTTGTTCAGATATTCCCACATAAAATATTCCGGAGGGGCCGTAATAATGAAACCATCAAAACCGCCGGCAGGGAAAGAGTTAATGAGCGTGTCTCTTTTACATCAAGCGCCCGTGCTGCTGTCTAGTTAGGCGGCTCACTAGGGTTTGAGCTTTCATCTGCAAACAGCTGCTCATCATGACCTCAGGGGTCAAAGGTCAGGTCACACACGGTCCGTCACAGGCCGCTGCAGAAACACAGTAAAGGCAGACGAGCTAGCGTCCGGCGCGAGCGAGAGCTCACCTGATATCCCAGCAGGCCGCGGTCCGTCTCGGGCACCTCCTCCGTGAAGCGGCGCTTCTGCGGCGGAGCGGCGGGGGGGAACGGAGCCGGAGGAAGCGTCTGGAGACAGAGACGAGCGTTTCAGCAGATTACATATATAGAGAAGATAGCGGTGTGGATCCTTCATCTTTTACATCCGGGGGTGTGTTTCTTATCTCTAAGTCTTAACTTAATGTAACAAACTATATCATCAATATCTCTATGTTTCGATATTACATATTATGATATGAAACGATAGGTATCCCAGCCAAAAAGAGTCATTTTTAAATAAGGGCGTCATGCGATTAATCTAAAAATGTTAATTTTTAACGCAAATTATTCGCATTATAAGGTTTGACCTCCAACTTCTAGCCGTCATCGCAGCGTGGAAGAATATCTGTCGTTGTGTGGCCGCATAAACTATATATGTAGACAAATAAAATTGAAAATCAATCCTTTTACTAATGTGTATAATACTGGGAATGTATACCTGGCAACTTAAGAACGGAGAGGCGGCTGTAACGAGGATTTACTATTAAAAATAAATTATTTATTTAAAAAAAATTGGTTTTATTATTTTTCAACAGTAGTAGTATTAATGTACATTCTAGTAAATAATAGTAATATATATTTCTGGCAGTTAAACTGGACTTTTATTTTGACGGGTTGCCGTGAATAGTTCTGTGTGTATATGATATGAGGCTAGTTTAGACTTTTATTTTGACGGGTTGTCTGTGAATAGTTCTGTGTGATATGATATGAGACTAGTTTAGACTTTTATTTTGACGGGTGGCCGTGAATAGTTCTGTGTGTATATGATATGAGACTAGTTTAGACTAATTGTATTGTTACGTTGCAGAAGTCGTGATATGAATAGCTAGTTTAGATTATATTTCAGTGTCTAATATTTGTGATGGTATATGTATTAGATAGTTTGCATTATTTTGACGTGCGTGATAGTTGTCCTGTAGTAGAAGAGCATTCAATTATGAGGATGTGTGAAAAAGTTCTGGATGTGTTATGATTGAGGCAGTTTGGACTTATTGACTGAGTTCCTGAAGTTGTGTGTAATATGAGGAGTAGCTGATTCTGACGGGGTCGTATATTCTTGTGGTGATACGAGATTAATGTAACTAACAGTGATGTGCACGTAGCGCTGTCTGACTGTGTTATAATGTACGCTGGGAGGACGGGGTATTGGGGTGCAGATGACTGTGTGTGAGCGAGTGAAGACCAGTGGAAAAGACATGGAGTGTAACTGAGTTTGGAGCGATCGTGTGACGAGCGGAGCTGACTGAAGTCATTTTTGGGATGTATTATGAAACAGCGGATTGCGTACTCCAGCTGCGCGCGGGGGGGTGAATACGGAGCCTGCGGACGGGCCTCGATCTAACGATGTGGAGGCTGAAGATCCGGTGCGGTGACGGACGAACCCAAACGACAGCACTCGGCGGGATCCCATAACGCGGAGCTACATGAATTAGTGACACACGCACACACACACATCCAGCACCATAGGACGCACTTGCCCATCCGATCTCTTACAACAGAAAAAACAGAGCAATGTCTAAAAGCTGCTGTGTGACGAGGTTTGCTAAAAAACCCAGAACCAACCATTTTGTTCTACAGAAATGTACCGTACAATGATTAACAACAGATCCCAAACGTAGAAAATATATGACATCTCAGAAACTAAGGTTTGTCCATTTAAAAGGGTCATGACATGGAATTTTTGGATGTTCCTTAAAGGGTAACGAAACCCTAAAACAACTTAATAATCTGTAAGACTGTGTCTTTATTAGAGCTGTGCATTGATTCGAGTAAATGTTTTGATTATAAAGTGTTTTAATTCTACAATATATGGTGTAAAAAACGTCTGAGTGCTGCCCTCTTCAGGTTGAATTTTCCTATTGGACGTTGCACTTGGATGGCACTTACTAACCACGCCCCTAGACGAGTTCGGCTCCTCCTCTCTGTCTCCGCCCACCTTTACAGCGTTGCCAGTGGGAGTTAGGCTCTGAGGTTTACTTATAATGTTAATACAGTTTTTGGCACTAAAAAGCAAATAAATCTTCCCTCTGTCTGAAACGATCTGTTTTAAGGGGCGTGTCCTTTAAGGGGCGTGTCAGTAATCAGCCGCTGTTGTGATTGGCTAACATCACTGCATAGGAAACAGCATCAACACCTCTCACTATTGCATGCAAGTGTTTGGAAATTAAACGATCATTTCCAGACAAAGCGTTATTAAATCATGTACTTTATTTAAACCAAACGAGTCAAAGCTAACGATCTTTCACTCATTTGTCCTGACGACAGACTCTGTGTACTATGTAGACAAGATAGCGCAGTGATTGTGATTTATATTAGCTTTCGACGCATTAAGTCTTAGCAGATGAACGCCAGTGGGTGGAGCCTATGTCAATATCCTGCTCTGGAGGCGTGTTTATGCAAATGTACCCGTGACATCACCTCGTCCCTCGGATCCAAAACGATCCGTTTTTGCTTGATTAAATAAATGCTTTGTTTATAATGAGGAGTTTTTAAGCTATGAATCTTGCCGGATGTTTTAAAGCTACATATATGTATATGTTGAAAGATCAAAGCAAATTAGATTTTTCATGTCATGACCCCTTTAAACGTATCGCCATATCAGCTTCATCTGCTATAGAAAGAGTGTGTGTGCGTGTGAGTGTGTGCGTGTGTGTGAGAGTGTGCGTGTGTGTGAGAGTGTGCGTGTGTGTGAGAGTGTGCGTGTGTGTGAGAGTGTGCGTGTGTGTGAGAGTGTGCGTGTGTGTGAGAGTGTGCGTGTGAGAGAGAGTGTGTGTGTGTGTGTGTGTGAGAGAGTTTGTGTGTGTGTGTTCATGTGTCATGTTTGTCCATGATTTTTGTACATGTATTTAATTGCATCTGTAATATTCATGTCCCTGCAAATCATTTATTTTAAGTGGACTTAAATAATTGTTAAAATGTGTGTGTTTTACCCTGTGTGGGCATCACACTGCTCATCTGATTCAGGAATCGAGAATACTCAGCATGAACCTGTCAGACAACACACACACACACACACACACACACACACTCAGTCTTACTGAAAACTCAAACCATAAAAAAATTTAAAGTTGGCAACTAATAGAAATAAAATTAATTAAAGCTGACACTCTTAAGTAAATAAACATTAAATAAAATTAAATATCAATTAAAAACAACTAATAAAAAAACCTCCTAAAGTCTAAAAATAGAATAAATAATGGATAAACGCCATAATAGTTCATAATACTAGAATATATATGTTGTATTTGTTATCACTAATGATATTTTAATTAGCATGATTTGTCATTGTGAACACTTCAGATAAACACGAGCAGCACAGTAAACACCAGAGAGAGAGAGAGAGAGAGAGAGAGAGAGAGAGAGAGAGAGGAGAGAGAGAGAGAGAGAGAGAGAGAGAGAGAGAGAGAGAGAGGAGGCTCTTACGGTCTGCAGGAGGTTTTCACACAGCGTTTTTGCAGCAGCAAGTCCTTCTGGTTTTGGGTGACTGGAGGAACAGATAAACTCGTGAACACTGGTGTGTGAGAGTGAGTGTGTGAGAGTGTGTCTGTGAGTGTGTGCGTGTGTGTGTGTGCGTGTGTGAGTGTGTGAGAGTGAGTGTGTGAGTGAGTGTGCGAGTGAGTGAGTGAGCGAGTGAGCGATGAGTGAGTGAGTGAGTGAGTGAGTGTGTGTGTGAGAGAGAGAGAGAGAGAGATAGAGAGACCCGTACACACACCTAATGTAGATGTACATGGGCTCGAAGGCTTCTCGCCCAGATGCGGGCTCCAGGCATCCAGACCCCCGGCCCCGCAGGAACACTTTGGCCCCAGTTTCGGCCTGAATGTGCTGCAGGTACGAGCATCCAGGCCCCTCCACACGCTCCTTCACACAGAAGCCCTGCACGGCCTGATCCAGACCCACAAACAGCTTGTCCTGCACGTAATGCATCTAAAACACACACACACACAGTTAGGCTGGTGTGAAGATGAGACGCGCGTGTGCATTACGCTGGTGTGTGTGTGTGAGTGTGTGTGTGCTCACTCCTGGGTAGTGTGGTTTGTGAACAGCATGGGGGATTGTGGGTGGAGCAGTGGGTCCAGGCTGCTGGTAAACGGTGACCATCGCTCCGCTGTAGCTCGAGTTAGTGGCGGCCTTCACTACACCGTTAGTAATGATCTCCTTTATCCTGTTAACGGCCTCTACACACACACACAGAGAGAGAGAGAGTGATGTTAAACACACACACACACACAGACAAACACACACACACACACACACACACACACAGTGATGTTTAACACACACACAGAGAGAGAGAGAGAGAGAGATGATGTTAAACACACACACACAGACAGACACACACACAATCACACACACAGACAAACACTCTCACACACACACACACACAGACACAGAGTAACACACACACACAGACACACACAACACACACACACACAGAGAAGAGAGAGAGGAGGAAGAGAGAAGAGAGAGAGAAAAAAAGGAAACAACAAAAGAGAGAGAGAGAGAGAGTGATGTTAAGCACACACACACACACACACACACAGAGAGAGAGAGAGAGTTATGTTAAACACACACACAGACAGACACTCTCTCTCTCTCACACACACACACACACACACACACATCACTCACTGTCCACTAAGTCTCTGGTGTGTCCCTGGACGTGCAAATAGAGCGGCCGGTCGCTGCAGAAACATCAGCGTTTAAATTCATCATAACACATTAACAGTCAGACTAATGATCAGAAACAGACGAGTGTCAGGACAGACCTGGTCAGCGCTTTGCTCTTCTCCTCCGCGGTCATGAAGCGCCCTCTGGTGGACACGGCAGCGCCGCTCACTCTGCTGATCTGTGCCGAGAACACACACGCCATACATCACCACAATCAACATGCACCATATCGTTATCGGGGGCACTTCAAAATCCTGAGAACATAAGTTACTCAGTAAAAAACAAAACTGTTGTTGCGCTACTTTCTGAAACATGTTCAAATGATTTTGCACACACTTGCACAAACACACACACACTCTCAGACACACAGGTCTGACCTCGTCTTGAGTCTGTCCGCGGGTCAGCAGATTCCGACAGGTGAGTGGGACGTCATTTATCTCCACCTCGGCCACCACCAGATCATCTTTCACCTTATTACCACCAACACCTGGCACCTACACACACACGTCGTGTGTAATTAATCATGCATGCTTCCTCCTCATATTCACACTACATGTGTATGTGTGTGTGATTCTGTCAGTGAGTGATTGTGTGTGTGTGTGTGTGTGTGTCAGAGTGTGTGAGCATGTGTATCTGTGAGTGATTGAGTGTGTGTGTGTGTGTGTGTGTCTGTGAGTGATTGATGTGTGGTGTGTGCGTGTGTCTGTGAGTGATTGAGTGTGTGTGGTGTGTGTGTGTGTGTGTGTGCGTGTGTCTGTGAGTGATTGAGTGTGTGTGTGTGTGTGTGTGTTGGGTGTGTGGTGTGTGTGTTAGAGAGATTGAGTGTGTGTGTGTGTGTTGTGTGTGTGTGTGGTGTGTCTGTGAGAGATTGAGTGTGTGTGTGTGTGTGTGTGAGTGATTGAGTGTGTGTGTGCGTGTGCCTGAGAGAGATTGAGTGTGTGTGTGTGTGTGTGAGTGATTGAGTGTGTGTGTGTGTCTGTGAGTGATTGAGTGTGTTTGTGTCTGTGAGTAATTGAGTGTGTGTGTGTGTGTGTGAGTGTAGTGTGTGTGAGTGTAATACGTGTGAAACGGACTTTATCAGTGGAAGCAGCGCTGTTGATCTGAGACGGCTTGAGTTTTCCTTTGGCCACCAGCATGGCGTTGATCTTGGCAGCGACGGCGGCAGCAGCGTCCAGAGCTCCGGTCGGAGCAGAACCTCCATCAGCCTCTCCAGACGACACCGGACCAGCCTGGTCCCATTTACTGCGCCGGCTGACGAACACAACCACACACTGACCTTCATCATCATCATCACAGAACCAAACAAACCCATCACACAATGAACGAATCCACTTCCATAACCTCATCATCAGTGATAGAGATGTGTTCAGATGATTTATGAAACATGTTCATTGACAGATTATTTAAAATAACAAACCAGATGTCAACAGAAAATATATCTGACATGAAATACTTCATAACACCAACTGACCACAAAATACTTTAAATGTGTGTACGTGTGTGTGTATGTCTGTGAGAGTGTGTGTGTGTGTGTGCATGTTTATGTGTGTGCATGTTTATGTGTGACGTGTGTGAGAGAGTGTGTGTGTCTGTGAGAGAGCGTGTGACACTTTGAGTGTGTGACTGTGTATGAGAGAGAGAGTGTGTGACACTGTGAGCGTGTGTGAGAGAGCATGTGTCTGTGTGTGTGCATGTTTATGTGAGACGTGTGTGAGAGAGTGTGTGTGTCTGTGAGAGAGTGTGTGTCTGTGTGTATGAGAGTGTGTGTGACACTGTGAGCGTGTGTGAGAGAGCATGTGTGAGAGAGCATGTGTGTGAGAGTGTGCGTGTGTCTGTACAAATCTCTTATAACACTAGTATTTCCAGCAGCTAAAACTGGTTTTAAGTCAGTTATTTGTATCGTGTATCAGGAGGAAACATTAATAGTAATAATAAGTGATATTGGTGTCTGATCTGATCATCATCAGTCCGTCTGGAGTCACATGAAGAGACTGAATCCAGAAGAGGTTTGAGCTGCTGGAAATACCAATGGCCTAGACTTTAGCACAGTACTGTAACGTTATAAGTTAGTTATCCAGTGTTCTCCGGTAACGTTAACGCGTCCAAACTACACGGTACTACCCCGGTACTGATTGATTCGTCTAGTGACGCGGTAAAAACGGACCAGACGCGGTATATGTGAGGTGTGATGATCTGATATGACTTTATATCGCTGTTTCTGTTCGGCTTCTAGTTGTTGTTATTGTTATGTAACGTTAACATCCGCCATTACCGACGCGTTTCCCGCCGCAGCGCGCGACCGACCACACACTTACCCGCCGCTGTGCGGAACACCGAACGACATCTGAAGCGTGATGAGTTTATGCTTCTGTTTGCGATGAACCGAACTGAACCAATCCGTTTCTGACGCTCCAACAGACAGACCAGCCAACAGAAACACAGCACTCTGCGTCACTCACGCTACCATCGCGCATGCGCAGAATCATGTTTAGATGATTTGCATTTCTTTAATTATACATATTTATTGTATAAGTTACATTGTAAATACAAGTATACATTTTTTAAGTAATTTTATAAGCTATAATAAATCAATAGAGTGATGGATCGCGTTATTAATAACGAATATGTTTCCGTGTTGTCTTGATCCCGCGGTAAAAATCAAACAAACATATCTCTGTGTTGTTTTCTTGATCTCATTTCTCCAGCAGATGGAGCTAAAATCACACACAATAAATATTTAGGCATTGCTAACGAGATCGTTTTAAAACAGTTTATTAATAAAAAAAAGCAAGCGGCATTAATGTCTTGTAAGCGATTATGGAACATTAAGCTCTATTTTTGACTGACAAAAATAATTTTACACGGCATAATCGAAAATTATACAAAGATTTGATTTTTTTCAGCGGGATTCGAATTCTAATGAATATTCATGATGACGCAGTGACGTCATCTCTCCATCATTTACCTCACAAATGTAGGACCAGCAGGAGGCAGCACAGTCTATTCATACATAAATCTTTGTTTATTTGCTCATTATTTATACAATATGATGAACAGAAACATATCCCTGATTAAAGAGCCTCATCCCAAAACACAATCAAAACTTTGCTTTTTGATATCAAAACATCTCACAACAATCAATAACCGACTCATTTAAAGAGACAGATGCAAAGACGCTTTACTTGATAACAAGGCGTTCATATTTCCAAGCACAAATATATACAATAAATTAAATTTGCATATCCACTTAGTGCAAGATTTCCTGAGAATAATTGCAAAATAGAAATAAAACAAAGGCAGCTTGACCTTTTCACAATAAAACAAAACACAAAGTACTCAATATTCAAGACAGAAAGAAATTAATTGGTCACTAATTAACAATCTCATTTTAGTGCAAATTAACCTCTTTGGGTAGAAGTACAGTAACATACAGAACCCAGAATGCATCCCATAATCGAGTGCTTTGTGTAGGTTATAGATTGCCCAAAGCTCCTGCAGCGGCTAAAGCTATAATGTCATTACTGACTCATTTTACATATAATGCATATTTTCAAAAATATATGTATTTTTGCTTCAAAAAAGGCATCTGATTGATTCAGAAATTCATGTGCAAAGAGGACGCACCTGAGCGATTTATGCAAATAAAGGCAAAACTGATCCCAGATCAGGCTTCGTAAAGCTTCGAAAAAATGCAGAGCAAACCCAAGCGCCTCAAACCAGGAAAAAAAAAGTCACAATAAATATCAAACCCACAAATAAATAAATAGAATATCATACAGAAGAACTCTCAATCCTGCCATGCTTTTATTTTGTATTGTTCTAAATCTGAATTCTCGAGCGTAAACCAAAACATCTCCGATTAAGCCCTTTTATCATAATGAGACAAAAACATTTAAAGGCTAAAAGGATAAACAATCATTTGAAATTAATCCAAAACTCATATCATTCCAAAAATGCTACATTTAAAGAGACAGTACACCCTAAAATAATTCACTCATCCTCGAGTAGGTCCAAACCTGTACGTATGTGTTTGTTCTGGATATTTCTGAAGAACGTTTGTAAGCAGGTGTTTTGGGACACATTCACACATGTTTGGACCTACTCTAGGCTGATTGAATGATTTTAGGGTGTACTGTCCCTTTAAGAGCAGCTACAGCAGATTCATGATTCTCGCCTGTAGGTGGCGATGTACCGTTCTCATTTCAGCTGTATGTTTTAACTCGGGTTTGTTCGAGCACTCGTTAAGGTGTTCATTTCTTTTTGCATATAGCGTGAACATCATCGGATGCACAAAACGAGACAGAGCTCTTAAAGCAGTCGATTTGGATTCGTACGTAAACCACAGACACGAATCGGATCGAGCGAGCAAACGACACCAGCACCGGAAACAGAAGACCCGAGTGCTCTTTCAGAAGTGCTCTATGTAATTAATACACCAATAGTGTGTGTACTGTCCCTTTAAGATCATCTAAGTGTAGTCAACTGTGCTATTTTGTGACCATATGAACTAAAATGTGGTTTTAACACCATCTCTGAATTAATAAAATACCACTTGAGTGTACAATACTAGTGTATTTTTGAATTCAGAGATAGTATGTTAAAAGCACATTTTAGTTCATATGGTTGCAAAATAGCACACTTGAGGACACTTGGATGATCTTAAAGGGACAGTACACCCAAAAATAAACATTCTGTCTTTAATTACCCTCATACCTTCTTTCGTCTTCAGAACACAAATTAAGATATTTCTGATGAAATCCGAGAGCTTTATGACCCTTTATAGACAGCAAGGGAACTACCACGGTCAAGCTCAGAAACATAGCAAGGACATCGTTAAAATAATCCACGTGATATTAACGGCATCCGCTGTATGTGATACTCTCCAAATTAGCGCTATAGTGTGACGCGGAATAGACAAATTGTTCAATAAAGCTGCTATTTTTGTTTTCTTTGCGCACAAAAACATAGCTTCGTAAAATTATGTGATGTCACGTGGATTATTTTAACGATGTCCGTGCTACGTTTCTGAGCTTGATCGTGGTAGTTCCCTTGCTGTCTATAAAGGACCAGAAAGCTCTCGGATTTAATCAGAAATATCTTAATTTGTGTTCTGAAGATGAACGGGTTTGGAACGACATGAGGGTAATTAATGACAGAATTTAAATTTTTTGGGTGTACTGTCCCTTTAAGAAGTACTAAAGAGACATTAGTGCGTGGAACTAGAGCACTTATGGAAGTGCACTTTTTTTCACCTGGACACACACACATACTCTCTCTCTCTCTCTCACACACACACTCTCTCTCTCTCTCTCTCTCTCTCACACACACACACACACACACACACACACTCTCTCTCTCTCTCTCTCATACACACACACACACATATGGGCGTGGTCACTCTTCCTCCTCCCCAGCAGCTTCCTGCTCCTCCTCTTCCTCCTCCCAGGTCCGATGCGTGACCGAAGCGCTTCCATGCGGAGACGAGCTTCCTTCGGCTTGATCCAGGGCTTCCCCGGCCGGAGCCGCGACCGCCCGCCACAGCAGCTCCGGATAGGGCATGCGGGCCCCTGTCAGCAGAGGGACGGGGCTTCGGTGGCCCTCCAGGATCTGGCCGAAGGATTCGTGCTCGAGGCGGCGCGGACGGCGCGTCCGGAGCTCCAGGCAGCTGTGGCCCTTCCGGTGGCGCTGCAGATGATCCTCCCGGGCGAAGGCCTTGTGGCACAGCGGGCACTCGAAGGGCCGGTCCCCGCTGTGCAGTGAGAGATGGTTCTTCAGATCGTAGGAGTGCAGGAACCGCGCGGGGCAGCTGGGACATGGGTACGGCCGCTCGCCCGTGTGCTTACGCATGTGGATCTTCAGCTTGTCGTTCCTGGGAGGAGACATTCAAAACACCAATTAATGTGGAAAAATATACCTTTTATCACATTAAGGAATAATTGGTGCCCCTCTGCCTAACCTCTAAAACCACTTTGGACCCCACACGACCAACTGTTGTATGGCTCAAAAATATCATTTTTATTTTATGCCAAAAATCATTAGATATTAAGATCATGTTCCATGAAGATATTTGTACTGTAAATATATCAAGTCTTAATTTTTGATTAGTAATATGCATTACTAAGAACAACATTAAAGATGATTTTCTCAATATTTAGATTTTTTTTGCACCAGATTTTCATATATTGTCCAAACCATACATCAATGGAAAGAGCTCTCAGATGTCAGCACAGGTCATAAATGTAATAGACCTCTCTAGCCCGGACCGTACCGTGTGAAGCGGACGCCGCAGGCCGAGCACTGGAACGGTTTCTCTCCGGTGTGTGTTCTCATGTGCCGCGGCAGCTTTCCCGCCCCGTGGATGATCTTCTGACAGACGGGACACTGCTGAGGCGTCTGAGACTTCCTCTTCCTGACGTTTCCGGGCGTTGCTCCGCCCCCTGCTCCGTCGGCCTGTGATTGGCCGAGCTGGGGCGTGGCCCGCCCCTGGGCTCCAGACTCCTCCTCCTCCGAGGGCGTGTCTTCGGGTCTGTGTGTGAACTCCGGCCAGTGCGAGCCTCCGTTCACCAGCATCCCCGGGTGTCCTTGTGCGGGAAGCGGCCCGCATTCGAGCGTATCCGGTCCCGAGGGACTCCTCCACACCGGCCTCACGGGAGACACGGCTCGGGCCACGAAGCATTGGTTCTGCTTGCGTCGGGACGGCGGCCGCTCAGCCTCCTCTATCGGATCGTCGCCCGTCTCTAGAGATGTAACGGTGTGAACATTTCTTATCATGGCAATCAATGTATTAATCACATTAGCATAATAATAACAATATACAGAATCGTGCAGTGAAAGAACGCACTCTAAATGCGCATGCACACTAGTGTCGTGTACGCGTGCATGTTTTGTTTGGTTTTTGCGATATACTCGATAATGTCAAATCACACATTGTTAAAATAACAATTACGATATTAATCGCAGACGATTATTATATACAGTGGCATGTGAAAGTTTGGGAACCTCTTGCAGAATGCGTAATACTAACCGTGGGGAATTTTATCATGATTTATCGTCAAACCAGTAATCGTTGACATCGTTAAAACAACAATTACAATATTATCTTAGGCGATATATATCGCACACCCTAGTTTTAATGCTAATTAACATATGAAACGGTAATACTAACCGTGGGGAATTTTATCATGATTTATCGTCAAACCAGTAATGGTTCCATCCCTACCCGTCTCGCCCAGGATGTCTCGACATGCGTCCGCCACGCACTGGATGCCCAGCAGCTGCGCGCCCTTCAGGACCTCGCGCATCCCCGAGCTGCGGATGGTCAGCGTGGCGGTGTAGGCGAACTCCAGCAGCGCGGCCAGAGCGTCGGGCGACACACAGTCCAGCTGGCAGACGCTGCAGCTGTCGCCCACGCCCTCGCCGTCCTCCTCGCCCTCCTCCGCCCCGAACAGACGCCGGAAGTACAGGCTGACCGCGGCCATGACGGAGCGGTGCGTTGGGTAGCGAGTGCCGCGGGACGTCAGCGTGAGGTCACAAAGCAGCCCGGTCCGACGCTGAGCATTGAGACGGGACAGCAGCTCGTTGCTGTGCTCCGGGAAGGGGATCCCGATAAGACCATCCTCTCCTGGAGACATCGCCACCTACAGGCAGAGAGAAGCAGCTGTCAACTCACCTTTCCTTATATAGTGCTTTCAACAATACAGATTGTGACTTATTTTTCATATGTGACCCTTATAAGTAGCACAGGTATATTCAATTAAAGACGCTGTACAAATTTAGATTTCAAAATTAATATTAATTTTAGAATTATTTACAGTATGTAACGCAAGTACTTTATAAGTAACTGCAATTAAATTACTGAAAAATTAGCAGTAATACCTTACTTTACTTTTTTAGTGGATAAGTAATTTAATTACAGTAATGCGTTAACTATTAGCAGGTTACACCTGGTTGTGTTCTGTCTATAAAGGGTCAGAAAGCTCTCGGATTTCATCAGAAATATATTAATTTGTGTTCTGAAGATGAACGTGTTTGGAACGACATGAGGGTGAGTAATTAATGACAGAATTTTCATTTTGGGGTAAAAAAAACAAAAAAGACTAATTTTTAAATGTATTTTATCTTTATTTTACGCCGCTGTCTGGCCCAGTGTATCGTGATTCGTTAACCGCGTATTGCATGTTATCCGGAAATGTTACGTCCCTTATCATTATCTAAAGCCACGCATTATAGCCTCGCCCCCTTCGTTGCATGTCCCCAGGGGCGGGGTTTATGCTAATTGCAGGGTTTGTGATGTCACCAACCCGGGAAAAATTGTAGGCGTTAAACAGACTTTTCTTTAAAAGACAAAATCTCTGTTTCCATTGAACTTTCAGCGCCGTAACGTTACAGTATATCGTTTAAGCTCAAACACCAACTAAAGTTAAAAAGTGAAATCGCAAATCAATCACCCCTTCAATCACCCCTTTAAATAGGAAAAATATTGTGCGAAAGGACAACAGTAAACACTCAATTTTCAGATAAAGTCAGTTCATCTGTGATGTCATCGTCCAGCTCAGTTCTAATAGTATCAGAGCAATCAAGTCGACGATATCGTTGGAAATTAAGTGTGAACACTGATGGCACAGAGCTGTGCTTTAAAACACGGAATGGAAAACTACAACAAATATCAGTTTTGCGTTCCAATTTGCTCCAATAGAAACACATGGAGTGTCTATTTGCATTAACTCCGCCCACCAACGTGTGATTGGGCTAGACAACACTACAAAAGACGGCTGTCAATCATCATCATCATCTCCAGTGGCGAAGATGACAAAGCGCATGTCGTAGACCAGTGGTTCTCAAACTTTTTACACCAAGTACCACCGCAGAAAATATTTGGCTTTCCAAGAACCACCATTATGACCAACATTAAAATGCAGTATAAATGGCTGCCCACTGCTCCGGGTGTGTGTTCACGTGTGTGTGTGTGTGTGTTCACTGCTGTGTGTGTGTGCACTTTGGATGGGTTAAATGCAGAGCACAAATTCCAAGTATGTCACGTCACTTTCACTTTCAGTAGCACTATACACAGTAAACTAAACTATTTGCAATAATAAAGCAGAAAATACTGTGTAAATAGAATCTATTTCCGCTGCCCCCCCAAAAAAATAACAGCATTTCTATGATTTTTCCGAAAGAAGAAACAAATATGGAGAGATTGATTGTTGGTCAGATAAGAGAAAGATGTCAAATTTTGCCGTTGAATTAGAAACACCCACACAAACAGTTTTCTGAAATGTAGAACAAAGTATAGTGTTATGAAATGTACATGATTTTTTTTTTAAAAAAAAAGGGATACAATATCATATTAATAACAAATAACAATAACAGCAATTATGATCATAACTCAAATGAAGTGTGCTTTAATCTCAACATGTTCAAACACTCTCCTCGTCTGCCATTGGTTGGACAAACAGGTCACACTTGACTCACTCAAACTGAACGTAATTCAGAAAATATCGAAGCTAAAATAAATGCTGAAGTCGACAAATTCCAAAAAACTAAATAGTTACTGATCAACAATTGTGTTGTTGAATGACTAGTCAACCATCCCTAATCTGATACTGATGAAACACACACGCACGCACGCACACACACCTTGCCTTTTACTTCATGTGATGGAGGATTTTAATAAGGGCTTAAACGTCTCTCTCGGGCCTCCTCCCAAATGCAAAACGCTAATTTAGGACGCACCCAATCCAGCAAGCAGGATCAACGGATCAGAGCGACAGA
>CM049823.1:35462669-35477669 GCA_027422435.1 Schizopygopsis pylzovi | reverse complement strand
GAAATTATGATACTTTTTGACAGAACTTAAAACTAAAAGATATTTTTAACGAATTTAGAATTTATGTGAATAAAACTCTTTTTTTAAAGAGAATAAATCATGTTTTTGTGTATATGGCAAGTTTAAAATCGGAAATATTATTTAAACATTATTAAATTTGTATTTTTTTTTTTTACACTTGGTTAAAGAAATCATAATTATTCTTCATTAACTCTTCCTCGTGTCATTCAAACCTGTTTGACCTTCTTTCCTTCTTCAGTGAAACACAAAAGAAGATATTTTGAGAAATGTCTCACGTGTTTTTGTCCATATTATGAAAAAAGTCAAACAGGTTTAAATGACACGAGAGAGAGTAAATGATGATTTCTGACTGAACTAATGCTTGAACTTATGTTAGCAAGACTTATTCAACTTTTGGTCCAAACAGTGCAATATGGAGAGTCCAGACCATCATACATTGAATCAGATGCATTTAAAATATAAACAATAAACCAAAAATCAAACTTGACTGAGGGCCAGAAGTAAATGCTGCATTAAATGTGACCCTGGAGCACAAAACCAGTCATAAGAGTTGAAATTGAGATGCATGCATCATCTGAAAGCTGAATAAATAATATTTCCATTGATGTATGGTTTGGACAATATTTGAAAATCTGGTGCAAAAAAATCTAAATATTGAGAAAATCATCTATAAAGTTGTTCAAATGAAATTCTTAGCAATGCATATTACTAATAAATAATTAAGTTTTGATATATTTATGGTACAAATATCTTCATGTAACAATCTTAATATTCTAATATTTTTGGCATAACAGAAAAATGATAATTTTGAACCATACAGTGTATTGTTGTCTATTGCTACAAATAAAAAATATATAGCTGTGCTGCTTATGACTGCGTCTATGCTCCAGAGACATATATCTAAATATATAAATTAAATTAACTTCCAGTACATTCTCTAAATTTTAATGCAAAAACATAAAAAGTGTTAAAACAAAAGAAATTAAAATATGCATATGCTCCAATGCCGTTTCAGATCAAAGGTCACCGTGGCCCTAAATGCCCCTGACGGCCGCTCAAGGCCTCGGTTCGATCTCAGTCTGCTTTATCACGTCTCATCTGTGAGAGTGTGATTATGGGACGAGCTCCAGACAACTCCTGAATCACTCAAAGACACGAAACGCCGTGAATCAGCTTCTCACACACAGACACACACCTACAGCAATGATAGAGAACCCCCCCCCTCTGCCCAGTGACAAACACATACAGTAAAGACACGCTCATCTGACAAGAATCACCCACACGCATCCACCGTCTTCTTTTCTGAAGTCCTCCGTCACGCTTTCAGAAAACGCTCTCTAACATCGAAGCGTTCACAGCTTAAACTCTGCATTAGCTCCAAACTCTTAAAGGGACGGTTCACCCTAAAATCATGTACTCAGCCTCGAGTGTGTTTGTTCTGAACACAAAGGAAGATACTTCTGAAGAAAGTTTGTCATCAGGGGTTTTGGGACACATGGTTCTTCAGAATATCTTCAGAACAAACAGGTTTGGACCTACTCGAGGCTAAGTACATGATTTTAGGGTGAACCGTCCCTTTAAGAGCTGGTTTTGGGCTCGTTTGAGAGAAGCGGCCCAGTCTCTCCTCAACACGGCCAGATTCTGTGAAGGAGACAGCCGTGTGGAAATAAAATCTGTCTGTCATCGAGTGTTTCTGTTTGTGTCAGAGCGGATTCTCACGTCCCACGGCTGCTCTGACAGCTCACTAGTGTTCTTCCCCGCTCACAATACGACAATATGGTTTCCTCAAGCTCACGCTACAGCAAGGCCGGATAAACACACACACACACACCCTGCGCTTGTGTGTTTCTGTGTCTCGTGTGTGTGTGTGTGTGTGTGTGTGTGTGTCTGTGTGTGTCTGTGTCTCTGTGTGTGTGTGTGTGTCGTGTGTCTGTGTGTGTCTGGTACTCTCTGTAGTGTGTAGTGTGTGTGTGTGTCTGTGTTAACGCTTCTGTGTGTTGTGCTGTGTGTGTCTGTGTCTACCTTGTGTGTGTGTGTGTGTGTGTGTGCTGTCTGTGTCTGTGTCTGTGTGTAGTTTTCCATCAGAACACACACGACATTAGCGGACGGGAAAATCTCACACTTAACAACACAATCAAGATCTCAACTTCATCTTATAAAACAGCTTCAGTCAGAATACTGACAAAACACAACTGAGAGAAAACCTATAACAGTTCTAATAAAAATTAACCACAAACCACAACAAATCACATTTTAAACACAGAACACACTCACACAGACACTCTCTCTCCACACACACACACACACACACACTCTCTCTCACACACACACGCTCACGTACACGTACACACACACAAGAGTGAGAGTGTGTTCTCGTACCGTCGGTGTGCTCTGGTTCTGGGAGATGAACATGTGTTAGTGAACGGCAAAAACAGCTTTCTGGGGTTTAGTTGAGGGAGGGGATAGAAAATAAGAGCAGCTCACAAACAATTACACCTATAGAGAACCCCTGTAAACCACACGTACATGTGTGTGTGTGTGTGTGTGTGTGTGTGTGTGAGAGAGACTGTGTGTGTGTGTGTGTGTGTATTCAGAAAGCATGAGCTCCTCTCATTCACACACACTTCATATTCTATAGGAAATGTGTCTACATTTATCACTTCTTTGATTTGATCTCCTTTATTGTTGAATAAAAGTTGAAAAGAATAAAAGTATGAAAACACACACACACACACACACACACACACACACACCTACCACACACTCTCTCTCTCTCCTCTCTCTCTCCACTCACACACACACACACACACACACTCTCTCTCTCACACACACACCACACACACTCTCTCACACACACACTCTCTCCCACACCACACACACACACTCCTAACACACACACCCCTCTCTTCTACATCTTATTCTCATCACACACACACACACTATATCTGATAATACAACCTACTCACAGCTGTCTCTTACAAACGTGTGTTTCTGCACAGTCCAACAAACGTCATCAGACACCGGTTAACAGAGCTTCCTTTGATACATTGTTTCACTTTTTGGCGTGTAACAAAATTATTAAAAAAAATGAAACTATCTTAAATTTTTATCAGAATATCAGCATTTCAGGGTTATGTAGATACTGTATAACTACTCTAAATATATATATTATATATAATGTACAGATTTAGATACACACATTTTTGTTTTATTAGATTATATTTTTTAAAAAGCTAGTTTTAGGTGTAAATATTTATTTTTTGATACAATATTTTAACAGTATGTAATAGAAGCATGTTTTTGACATCAAATAAAAAAATTAATTGCAATTTTTAATCGCACAATTCTTACTTTTTTCCAGCAATTGCAAGTTTACATCTCAGTTCTGACCTTTCCCTCAAAACTGCAAGATGAGTTATTATGTCATAATTGTGAGATATAAACTTGCATGTTAAGAAGTCAGAATTGCGAGTTTATATCATGCAATTCTGGCTTTATAAGAGAATCTACATCAGAATTATGAAATAAAAAAATAAAAAAAAAAATATGATTTTGGGGGGGGGATGCATTCATAATATGTTTTTTTTTTCTTGTATTTACTTTAAAAAAAATACAAAATTCAAAGATTGTTTTTGTCCAGCGTGACCTGTTCAGATTCGTCACGCTTCAGCATTTAGAAAAATGGTTGCAAATGATCATAAACTCCAGACGTACAGTGACTGGGCTGACGTGAGATTATTAACCCTGCATAACCCGATGAAGGAGGAAAATGTGATTTCATAACAAATATCCTGAGATTATGATCTGGGTCTGTTCTCACATGAGGAGACGCTTCTCTGCGGTGACTGAAACTAGGCCACGGAGCGGCTGCAAGAGGACTTTCTGAACGCTGATTATTAATAATGTGGAGCTCACATAAACCAGAGGACCTGAACACACATCAACAAGATGTGGCTCTTTACTGACACACAACCAAGCTCAAACAACAGTCTATTTACTCCATCCTCTTCATCAATCATGTTTAATCTTTGCTTAGGATTTTATGCATCATGCATTATAAAGGTATTCATATGGTACACCGTAATACACAACATCTTTAATAATTAAATGCAATGCATGCATTATAATATGTGAAGCACATTTAATGCACAAGGTGTAATGAACGGTTATTATACGTGTGGTTAGAATTATTTATGAGATCTTACAATGCATTATAAGGTGCATTAATTCATGCATTAAAATATTTTTATAATGCATTATATTATATTTAGATTCAGTAATGCTTTATGTATAATGCATCATAAAAGTAGTTGTAAACACAGTTAATAACATTTATCAATTAATTGCTGCACTATATATTTACAGCAAGATATAATGCACAATATGAATAATTCTAATGCATTTAATAACACTTCTCTAATGCATTATTGCTACCAAACATCTCAGAAGGCTTATCTTGTAGATTATTTAACCCTAAATGGTGCATATTAGTATCTTCTGAAAGGGTATATCGCCCCAATGATAGCTTTTGTGCTTTTTTCTGTTACTAGTTTTAAACAGGCCAAAAAAACAGATCGGATCCAAAAGCAGAGCAAGAGATGAGAGTGTGTGTGTGTGTGTGTGTGTGTGTGTGTGTGTGTGTGTGTGTGTGTTGTGTGTGTGTGTGTGTGTGTGTGTGCGTGTGTGTTTGTGTGCGTGTGTGATAAAACGAGGCGGAGAGGAACGAATCTGGGGTCTGAGATTTGAGGAAAAATCCCACAATCTAAAAAAAGAAAGCAGGCCTCTTTCCTCTGTCTAAATAAAGACGTGTTCTTGGAAAACACACAAGAGACGCCGAGAGTGTGTGTGTGTGTGTGTGTGTGTGTGTGTGTGTGGAGATCCAGAGGTAGATTAAAGGAGCGCGACAACAGCAAAAACCAAATAAAAGCAGAAAATCAGATTTGTGGATTGAGTGAGGAGGGGGAGTGATGTGTCATAGAGAGCAAACCTGAGGACGAGACGCAGAACGAAAGAAGAGAAGAGGAAGAGAAGGAGGCTGGGGTAAACAGAAGCAGAAATGGGGTGAGAGTGGGAGAGAGATAAAGACACAGGAAGCCGCCTTTGCAGTGAGAGTGCACACATGTGTGTGTGTGTGTGTGTGTGTGTGTGTGTGTGTGTGTGTGTGTGTGAGAGAGTGTGTGTGTGTGCGTGCGTGCGTGAGAAAGAGTGTGTACATGTGTATGTGTGGGCTTATTGTCTATTCAGCAGAAAATGACTTTAAAATGCAGACAGGTTTCATCATCTGCCTGCAGTACAGTGTTAGTAAATGCTACCAGTTAACTCCCTGACTCCGTTAAGAACTCTTGAACATCTCGTTATTCTTCAAGTCAACGCACAGCTGATTCTAGATCTGTCTGAGGCCCAACTCTCTCTCTACCCGTGATGAACCCGTCTGATCTTCATGTTCAGAGTACCCTGAGGTCATTTTATTCTGAATTAAGCTGCATTCAGAGTGCTGAGGCCACACACGCATGCACGCACACACACACACACACACTCTCACACACACACTCACACTCACACACACACACACACACACGCACGCACGCACGCACGCACGCACACTCACACACACACACACGCATGCACACACACACACACACACGCACGCACGCACGCACACTCACACTCACACGCACGCACACACGCACGTACACTCACACAGAAATATAGAAATATTCCTAACATATCACTTAAAGCCCATGTATATAACCCATTATAAAAGTAGTTTTAATGCATTAATAATGCATTAATAAAGCTGATCTCATTAATAACTATAAGCGCACTTGTGATACATTATAACACTTATCTATTGATTCTTACACCGTTATAAATATAATGCATTAAAACACACAAGTTACTTAAGACTTTATGTAAAATGCATTATAAAGCTATTCATAATATAAACTGTAATGCATTATATCTTTAATAATTGCATAAAATACAATATATTTGTTGGGTAACACTAATCTGCATTGCAATACATTATATCTAATTGTTGTAAATCATCATAATCAAATGTAAAATGAACAGTAAGAATATTAACTGTACTTACAGTTATTCATAAGATTATACAATGGCATCATTAATGCATTAAACTACTTTTATAATGCATTCTACATAAAGGCTTTTAGTAAAGTGTTACCCAAATATTATAATGCATTTTATACATTTATTAAATATATAATGCATTACAGTTTATATTTTGAATAACTTTATAATGCATTTCACATAAAGGCTCAAAATAAACGTTAACAAATAATCCCAACAAAAATATCTAATATTTATATTGTCATTAAAAACATATTTCTGAAATATTTATATATATGTTTTGCATGTTTTAAAAACATTTTTCCTGGATATGTGAAAGTTAAGGGAACATTTAATTTGATAATTTTGCAAACAATCAAGTAGCAACATTTAAAAAACGTTACATGAACTAAAATGTTTCAGAGCAAATGTTACAGTAGTCATTATTGTAACATTTGCTCTGTTTTGTAAAATGTATATTTTAAATAAAACAATTTTTTTTTTATTTTGTTTTCATTAACTTTAAAGTTTTAGAGTAAAACATGTTATTTAAAATGTATATTTTACATTAAATATTATTATTTAATTTTTTATATTTTCATTAACTTTAAAGTTTTAGAGTAAAACAAGCTTTGTAAAATGTATATTTTACATTAAATATTATTATTTTATTTTTTATATTTTCATTAACTTTAAAGTTTTAGAGTAAAACATGTTTTGTAAAATGTATATTTTAAATAAAATATTTTTGTAATTTTTCAATTTAATATTTTCATTAACTTCATTGCTTCAATAACAGCAAAAGAATACAGCAAACTTTGCTGTATTTTTTTGCTGTTATTAAATACGTATATTGCTGTATGTTTGACAGATTTATCCTAAGGCAGATAATAAAAGATAAACTGAATTAATGATTATTAATATGCATTGCTGAGAACTTAATTTGAAGAACTTTAAAGATTTTTTTTGCACCAGATTTTCAAATATTGTCCAAACCATACATCAATGGAAATATTATTTATGCACCTTTCAGATTATGCATAAATTTAAATTTTACTGTTTTTGTGCTCCAGGGTCACATATTATAATTTTTAATACATAAACATCTTTAATGTATGTTCTCATAACATTCGGCATTCTTGCTTATGGCTCTCCTGAGAAAATGTTCTCTGCGATATAATTAAAATATTATTTGTTCCTGAGATGAACGTCTCAATGATGAAAGCAAATGCTCAAATAACATTGTTTTGAGTAAAAAATAAACATTGTGAGAAACGTTGGAAAACTGTACATTTGGGTTTCAGAGACATAACCTAAATGTGTTCCCTCCGTAGAAGACAACAGCTTCGGTCCGTTCAGCAATTAGTTTTAATGAACTCTTCATATTCACTGTATTCTCAGAGGCCTCAAATGAAACTCGGTCGGCAAACACTTCGAAAACACACATTACAGAAAACATCCTACAAACTCTAAATGTCAAAAGGGCAACACTTTCGAGACTTTAAGCATTTCTAAATCAGTCACATAACAAACTGATAGTTGATGAGTCACTCAGAGTGAAAATCTCCCTCCAAAAACACCCGAATCTAATGACTTAACGAGCGAGAGCGATCCAGAACCCACCGCTTCGTTATCTGACAAACACCTGAAAGTTATTTGTTCAACTCAATTTTGAATGCTTTGGGCCTCGGGCTTAAGACTGGTCTCTTTTTAAAGAAAACACTTGGACGAAAATTATAACAATTATATAACTAAACAAGTTATGGAAGTTTAAACTTAATGAAAATATAAAAATATATATTTTATGTAAAATATACATTTTACAAAACATGCTTTACTCTAAAACTTTAAAGTTAATGAAACTATCAAATTAAAAAACTAATATTTTATATAAAATATACATTTTACAAAACATGTTTTACTATAAAAAATGTAAAGTTAATGAAAATATAAAATCGAAAAATTACAAAAATTATATTTTATTTAAAATATAAATTTTACAAAACATGTTTTACACTAAAACATTAAAGTTAATGAAAATATAAAATGGAAAAATTTAAAAAATTATATTTTATGTAAAACATATATTTTACAAAACATGCTTTACTCTAAAAATGAAAAGTTAATGAAAATATAAAAAAAGAAAATTATATTTTATGTAAAACATATATTTTACAAAACATGTTTTACTCTAAAACTTTAAAGTTAATACAAATATAAAATTGAAAAGAATTATATTTTATGTAAAATATACATTTTACAAAACATGTTTTACTCAAAAACTGCTATAAAATCTAAATTCTAAACAAGTTGTGTTCCAAATTTGAGGTTGATATCTCAAAAAATGAGCTTTTGGTGAGCTTTTGTTTGGGTGCAGTACCAATCGTCTCCACTAGATGACCATCAAACCCCATTAGTGACCATATAAGGGCACTTACATTTCAATATAAGGTTTGAGTGATCTGAAACACGTTTTTCCAAACTTTTGTCAATATTTATGACGTAGACATCACATTCAAAAGTATTAAGCGCAGTATTTTATTTCATTTCAACCTCAAAAAACACATAAAAGACATGTTACGAGAACCTTAGACTTGCGTTATAGTTCACGATGCATAAAAAAAATTGAGAATCTATAGTTTTTTCTAAATATTCAAAATACTTTTAGACATTTGTTTCTAAAAAAAAAAGAAAAAAAAAGAACACCACATGAACGGAGATTTTTACAGATTTTATATAAAGTAAAGCTCAGAACTCGCTCTCCGACTCTGATGAGTTCTCACAAATTAATAAATTACAGTTGCTCTGTAAAATATTCTAAGAAGCAGTCACCAAATATGAAAACTATAGCCTTTAAGCTTTCAAACAATATATAGTTTGTCAAGATTTCTTAAGGCTCAGACTAAGATATAACGGTTTAAATCATATAATGGCAAGTGGACCCACCGGCGGGTCCGTGAAGTTAACGGGTTTAAACTAACGAACGCCAGATGAGAAACGGCTCACTGAGATCATAAATCATCATATGTGTGACTAATATGTGAAATCACCATGGCTTGATTCTTTAGTAAACACTGACTGACTCTATGTCTGTGAATGAGATCATCTGATTATTAAAAGTGACCGGTTATCCAGAAATCATAATTTACGTCGTGTCTTTCAAACCTGACTGACTTCTGCATAAGATGCTATTTTAAGAGCACTGGCAACTGAAATACACAACCCCATTGACTTTAATATTAATATTGTGTGTGTGTGTGTGTGTGCGTGTGTGTGTGTGTGCAGTGTGTGTGTGAGAGTGAGCATGTGTATACTTGTGTGCGCGCATGTCTGTGTGTAGTGTGTGTGTTAGTGTACATGCAGAGGTGGAAAGAGTACAAAAATATTCTACTCAAGTAAAAGTACCATTACATTACTGAAATTTTACTTAAGTACAAGTAAAAGTACCAGTCTAAAAATATACTCAAGTAAAAGTAAAAAGTAGCTCATTTAAAATTTACTCAGAGTAAAAATTACTTAGTTACATTTTAACAATGAGAGGGAGGAAAAAATGGGATCGACCAAAGATGTCAAACTCAGTACCTGGAGGGCCACTGCCCTACACAGTGTAGATATTACCCTAATTAAACACATCTGATACAGCTAAACTAATCATTTAGGCTTATTTGAAAACTACATGGTAAGTGTGTTGGAGCAGGGTTGGAAATAAACTCTTTAGGGCTGTGGCCCTCCAGGAACTGAGTTTGACACACCTGGGATATGGGCCTATAAATCTCAAACTAGGTGTTTTTAATTAAATGAATCGGTTAATTAGAATAATAAGACATTTGGGCTGTTACCAGGCAAATTAAATCAGTATCAACAAAATGCATCTTTGCAATGCAGAGGAAATACAGAAGCTTCATCTGAAGTGTCATAGATGTATTTACACACTAACATGAATGCATTTAGCCTGCAGTTACAAATGCAGAAATAATGTTTTGATAAATAAGACATAAAATGTGACCCTGAACCACAAAACCATAAGGGTCCATTTTCCTAAATTGCGATTTATACATCATCTGAAAGCTGAATAAATCATATTTCCATTGATGTATGGTTTGTTATGATCGGACAATATTTTAAAATCTGGAATCTGAGGGAGCAAAAAATCGAAATATTGAGAAAATCTCCTTTAAAGTTGTTCAAATTAAGCTCTTAGTTTTGATATATTTACAGTAGGTATAAATTTACAAAATATATTAATGGAACATGATCTTTACTTAATATGCTAATGATTTTTGGCATAAAAGAAAAATGTATAATTTTGACCCATACAAGGTTTCTTTATTTGTCACATGATAAATTATACAGGGTATAATCAAAAGTGAAATGTAGGTCAAATCAGGTCCGCTCAGTGGACAGTGCAAAGAATAAAAAAAAAATAATAAAAAAAAAAAATTATATAAGAGTAACACCACACAAGAGCATATATATATATAGGTAAAAAAAGAACTAAAAAGTAAAATGTGCAATAGAATAAAGAAAAGTGCAAAACAGTAAAACAGTAAGATGTGCAAAACAAATAGGATGTGCAAAAACAGTATATGGGACTTAATAAATATTAGTATAAACAGGAGGGATGAGAGGGATGTGCAACGGGTTGTACTGGGTATGCACACATAGCGGCAATACGGATGATGAGAATATGAATGTTTTTGTTATTTTTTTTTTACAGATAATAATGAGTCTTGTGAAAGTTTATGGAACAGAGTTTGTGTTTAGGAGCCTGATGGCCTGAGGGAAGAAGCTCTTCCTCATTCTCTCTGTCTTTGCCATCAAGCTCCTGAAGCGCCTGCCAGATGGCAGTAAGCGGAAAAGATGGTTACCGGGGTGGTTTGAGTCTTTGATGATTTTAGCAGCTCTGCTTCTGCAGCGTTTGAGGTAGATGCCCTGCAGAGAGGGGAGAGTAGACCCTGAGATGCGCTCAGCTAAGCGCACGACTCTCTGTAGAGCTTTGCAGTCCTGGTTTGTGGCATTATTATACCACACTGAGATGCACTGAGTCAGAACACTTTCTATGGCCCCTGAATAGAAAGTTTTCAGGATAGCTGGTGAGACCCTGAATTTCCTCAGCTGTCGCAGATGGTACAGCCTTTGCCTGGCTTTCTTGACCTGTGTTTGGATGTGTGCAGTCCAAGTCAGGTCCTCGGAGATGTTTACTCCGAGGTACTTGAAGCAGCTCACCCTCTCCACAGGGGTCCCACTGATCATAAGAGGAGTGTAGGGCTGCTGCTGTCTCTTCCTGAAGTCTACAATCAGCTCTTTAGTTTTGCTCACGTTCAGAGAGAGACAGTTGTCCTGGCACCATGATGTAAGTCTCTCCACCTCATCCAAGTATGCGGTCTCGTCATCGTTGTTAATGAGGCCCAGGACCACAGTATCATCAAACAAACAGTATCATCATCAAATAGCCAACCATACAATGTATTGTTGGCTATTGCTACAAATATACTCCAGCGACTTAAGACTGGTTTTGTGCTCCAGGCCAGGGTCACAAATGTTAAATAGTCATTTGAAATACAAAAATAAAAAGATACTTTAAATGTTAAATTAGAACCACCAGTAGGTGTCAGCAAGTCACTGATAAGAGAGTCATTGCGATTGAACGGAATCATTTAAACGGTTAATTCAAGGAATGAAACACGTCATTGCTCAGAGTCAGAGACGCAAAACTGTGTATGGTGGCTGTGTTTGGTATTATTTTTGTTGTCGAAATAGAGCAAAAACAGGCAATATGGTGTCTAAAACGCAAGTCTCTTAATTAACTTCTTGTTTTTTGAACTGTTGTAAAAAGAAAAACTACAGGCCTATGTAATCATGGGGATTTTTTGAGAAAAACGGCATTCTTCATGTGATGTTGACTTACTATATTAAATTATATAAATATATACATTTTCCACTGTCTTTTTGGCTCATTTGTGCAAAACCTTTTGTTAAACTGTTAAAGCTTCATTTTAACCACCAATGCAATGATGCAAGTATTTACCCTACGTTACCTCTACATCCTTGCGAAGGGCGATGTTATAAACTGCTAGTTCGGTCTCCCGAGGCAAATACAGCATAATAGAGCATGAATATATGGCCAGGGATCCACTTCATTCCTTCGAGTTCAACTTCAGCAGAATACGACGGGGTCTGGTTTTCAGCTGGGTCTGCACCATTAACGCCTGTCTTGTCCGTCTGCATCTTTCTGTGTGATTTTAACGCCAGTTTCTTCTTCTGCCCATTATTTGCTGCAGTTGTTTCCATGGAGCGATTTTTTTTTACTCAGTAACGAATGTGTTTTAAAATGTAGCGAAGTACAATACTTCACACAAAATATACTTAAGTAAAAGTAAAATTACAGATTAAAAAAATTACTTAAAAAAGTACAAGTACACAAAAAAGCTACTCAATTACAGTAACGCGAGTAAATGTAATTCGTTACTTTCCACCTCTGTGTACATGTTTGTGTTGTTTTTCGAGGTCTGTGTTTGATCCAAACACGGCCCATTATAAGATTTCTAACAGTCAGTCACTTATTGATTTTTTTATCTGTTGTATTTGATATAATTCATAATGCCATGTGTCTAAACAAGATGTCCAACTCCAGCAGAAAAACATCCCACGACATTAAAGATCCAGCAGTATATTTAACCGTACACATGGGGTCTTTTATCCCTGCATTCACTAAACCCATCTTGAGTGTTTGCTGATTAAAAGCTCTTGTTTAGTTTCATCTGAGTGTTTAAAAATATAATGGCAAGTGGACCCACCGGCGGGCCGTGAAGTTAACGGGTTTAAACTAACGAACGCCAGATGAGAAACGGCTCACTGAGATCATAAATCATCATATGTGTGACTAATATGTGAAATCACCATGGCTTGATTCTTTAGTAAACACTGACTGACTCTATGTCTGTGAATGAGATCATCTGATTATTAAAAGTGACCGTTTATCCAGAAATCATAATTTACGTCGTGTCTTTCAAACCTGACTGACTTCTGCATAAGATGCTATTTTAAGAGCACTGGCAACTGAAATACACAACCCCATTGACTTTAATATTAATATTGTGTGTGTGTGTGTGCGTGTGTGTGTGTGCAGTGTGTGTGTGAGAGTGAGCATGTGTATACTTGTGTGCGCGTGTGTCTGTGTGTAGTGTGTGTGTTAGTGTTAGGGCTGTAACGATACACCAAACCCACGATTCGGTTCGTATCACGATTTTTGACCCACGATTCGGTTCGTATCACGATTTTTTCGTGGGGGGTAAAAAAAAAAAGAAAAGATTTTTAAAACAATATTTTTTATTAAATAACATTTGAAAAATCTTTATGAATTGAACACCAAAGAACAAGATTAACTATGCAAATTATTAACAATATAAATAGCCATATATAAAATAAATAAATAGCCAAAGCTATAACACTTCTGTTTTCTTTGTAACAAAATACTGTTGAAAAACAAACAGAACTAAACTCCATCGTGGAGATGATTCGAGCATGTTAAAAATTCTTCTTCAATCAAGTTCCCCTTCATGGGAACTTCGAACTGCGTCCCCTAGGGGTCGCTATGGGGGAACGCCTTCAGCGTGACTCGTGTCTGAAGATACATATGTAAAAACACCATCCGTTGGCCGGCGCGACCATAATATAAGGACTGCCGGGAGAATACATCATCCTCTTCTTCGTCTTCACTGACTGGTCTGTTTGAAGAAACGTGCATTCTGGTAGGAATACAGTTTTCCTTTATTATCATGGCGAGCACTAGCAAGGCGTTCAATAAGTGTGTGGATCCGTGTCCTCGTTATTTGCGATGACACACACAATCTTTGCGTCTTTTGTTTGGGCAAGGAGCACGCACGCGATGTCCTTGAGGGGAAAATCTGTGTGTAACGTTAACTAGCTCAACTTTTGCAGGCAGGCGTCACATGATTGGAAAGGTAACGTAGTCACGGGGTGTGTCGCGATTCTCTCTTATCACACCGCGACACAGGATCGTGGATCTGAGTGTCGCGATTTCGGTTTCATATCGCGTATCGTTACAGCCCTAGTTAGTGTACATGTTTGTGTTGTTTTCGAGGTCTGTGTTTGATCCAAACACGGCCCATTATAAGATTTCTAACAGTCAGTCACTTATTGATTTTTTTATCTGTTGTATTTGATATAATTCATAATGCCATGCGTCTAAACAAGATGTCCAACTCCAGCAGAAAAACATCCCACGACATTAAAGATCCAGCAGTATATTTAACCGTACACATGGGGTCTTTTATCCTGCGTTCACTAAACCCATCTTGAGTGTTTGCTGATTAAAAGCTCTTGTTTAGTTTCATCTGAGCACAGAAGCCAGTGCTATTTGAAGATCCAGTCGTGTCTGACAACTGAATATGTTTTTGGATGAGCGAGGAGAGTTTGTCTTGAAGCCCCCCCGTAGGGGATGTTTGATATCAGTCACTCAAACTCTCCTCAGCTTGCGTTAGGACGATACAGACACACGTCCTCTTACAGACAGATTCAGAACATTTTGTGTTGATAGTAAATTATGAATTATTGCCCTGATGGGGATTATCAGCGCTCTAGCTCTTTTCTTAAAGACACTTCACTAATTAGTGAAGCCCAATTATCTTCTGCTGCACATCAGAAATATATTCTTAGGTTTTTCTCATTGTGATGATGATTAAGGGAACTCGGGCTTTGTTTTCCCTCCTATTCATAATTCTGTGGAACTGGATAATTTCATGTTCATAATCACCCTAGAGTGCTCAGAATTATGAATATGAATGGGAATATACTTCAGAGGTATTTTACTCATAAGAATTTCTAGGGGTGCCAATAATTGTGTCCAGCGAGTATTTGAGATAAACATCATTTATGTATGATATGTCC
>CM049823.1:35442669-35457669 GCA_027422435.1 Schizopygopsis pylzovi | reverse complement strand
AAACGCTTTACCTGAGCCGGTGTCACCTGAGTTCCCCCGCCGCGTCCCACCTGACCGACCGACCGCGCGCTCGCTCGCTCACTTCCTCAATCTGACGCAGGCATGCGTGCGCGCGCACCGGTCTCCGGTAGCGTCCCGTATCTCGTCGCCGGTTCTGACCCGCTCCTGACGGACTCCGCGGCTCCTCCTTAAACCCGTTTAAGGAAACTCTACGCGCGCTCCCGAGCCCCCCGCGCGCGACGGGGGGGGGGGGCGCGATCACGTTAGCGCGCTTCCGTTTCCACTTCTGCTTCTGACAATGAGTCAAGTGACAAACTCATAATCTGCATGTCAAATAATATTCAGTCATAAACACGCACGCGCGCGGACGCACATGAAAGCGGTTTGGTAAATTCAGGAGCCGCTCCGGCGTGCAATATTACGCACTTATTAATTCTGAAAGTGCGCGAGTGCTCTATATAGTCTGTATACTACAAGTGATGCTTTAGTGCTTCCTAAGTGCACTCAGCTGTGCTATTTAGGGACACCATTGAATATGAACTATTAACATACTATCTGTGCATTAATAACGCCTCTTATAGTGCACTTGAACCCGTCGTTCATACTCCAGTACACTACTGCACGTGCTGACTAAATGCATGGTTTTAATGCACAGATATTATGTTAAAAGCGCGATTTGATTCATATTCACGGTGTCTCTAAATAGCACAGCTGAGTGCACTAAAGCATCACTTTACTGTACATTTAATGTACGTCTACTTATTTTATATAATTCTCACCGTAAGAAGATTAAGTGCTTGCTACTGTAATCATGCTCAGTATATAATAAAATTCATGTCTCGATGGCACGAGAAGTCATAAGCAGCACAGCTATATTTGTAGCAAAAGACAACAATACATTGTATGAGTCAAAATGATACATTTTTCTTTTATGACAAAAATCATTAGATATTAAGATCATGTTCCATGAAGATATTTTGTACCGTAAATATATCATAACTTAATAATTGATTATTAATATGCATGGCTAAGAACTTCATTTGAACAACTTTAAAGATGATTTTCTCAATATTTAGATTTTGTTTGCAGTGTTTGTGAGAGGAGAGAATACTGAGTAATGAAGGAGTGTGTTAGGATGTTTAACAGCTTACTCACACACTTATATTCACTGACTTCTGCTTTAGTGTGGTGTGTGTGTGTGTGTGTGTGTGTGTGTGTGTGTGTCTGGGGGGGGGGGGCACTGAGGGGATCACAGCAGAACATTCAGAGATGTGTGTGTGCTCACACACCTTCATATCTCCTCACAGTCTCTCTCCTTGACTTGTTGTCCATAACTATCAGCATCTGCAGAAAACCGCGTATTTTCTGAATAAAAATAAGTCATAAGCAGCACGGGTATATTTGTAGCAATAACCAACAATACATTGTATGGGTCAAAATTATACATTTTTATTTAATGCCAAAAATCATTATATATTAAGATCATGTTCCATGAAGATATTTGTACCGTAATATATCAAAACGTAATTTTTGATTATTAATATGCATTGCTAAGAACTTCATTTGAACAACTTTAAAGATGATTTTCTCAATATTTAGATTGTTTTGCACCAGATTTTCAAATATTGTTCAAACCATACATCAATGGAAATATTATTGTTTAAGTGCGCGTGATGCTGTCAGTAAACCAGCTTTGGGCTCCATCTAGTGGACATTATTGGACACTGACGTTCACAAACTCTAAATATTAGAAATATTAACTTCTGCGAGATTAACTGAACATTTCAATAATTACAACACATTCGCATGTTCTCTGATGCAGCAGACACGTGCATTATTTCACCCTTTTCAGAAAGAGTTTTTTAATTTTGAAATTTATTTTGACAATATTAATTCTTATTCGAAATTATGTATTTGTAGTAAATTTTACTATTGATTTACTATTGAACCATAGTTTGAGAAACACTAGCCTGATTGTCTGGAATATTTACATTTACACATTTATCCAAAGAGACTGAAAATATAGAAAATATCAGTCATGACTGTTAAAGTGACAGTTCATCCAAACATGATCTGAAGTCTCCCTCATGTGGCTCCAAACCTTCACGACTGTCTTTCTTCTGAGGAACACACACATCTGACACATGGATATCTGTAAACATGCTTGAAGACGAACAGTGCGCTGCTCTGCTGGAGATATGAGAGAACACAGCTTCATTACCAGCCCCTGATGAGAAGCAGCTGCACCCACACACACACACGCACGCACGCACGCACGACACACGGAGACACACACGCGCGCGCGCACACACAAACACGCACTCAAACACACGCACACACACTCCCACACACGCACACTCAAACACATGCGCACGCACGCACACGCACGCGCGCAAACACACACGCACACATGCGCAAACACGCACGCGCACACACACACACACCAGCACCATAACCTGTATGCTAAAAATGGTACATTATAAATCACACAGAATGAAGTGTTTTGAGAATCTAGAAATGCCTGTAGTTTGTAGGTTTAGGGTAAGAGGATAGAAAAACCATTACGCCTATGGAATGAACTCATAATGACAGGAATACCAGTCTGTGTGTGTGTGTGTGTGCGTGCCCTTGTGTGTGTGTGTGTGTGTGTGTGTGTGTGTATTAACAAATCAGATACAGACAACTGATTCTAAATTCACTTTATTCTGATTTGGCAAAAATCATTTTTCACATGTCCTTCATTATTTCTCTTACAGTTCATCATTCACACACTCTCCAAACCCTACAAACACAAGCGCCACCAACAGCACCAGACGATAACAACACACCCGAGTGTGTAGCGTTCTGTCAGTGTGAACTGGCCTTTATATATCAATGTATTTATCATTACAGACTATTATTTCCTATTTCTCAAAAGCTAAAGCTGTGAGAACAAATAAAAATAAACATTTGGTCCTTAAATATGCGATCTAGGCATCATGGTATTTCTATCGGCACAAAACACTAAGAAACAGCACTGGGCACAACAAGACACTCTGTGTGTGTGTGTGTGTGCGCGCGTGCAAGTGTGTGTGTGTGTGTGTGTGTGTGTGTGTGACTGTGACTGTGTGTGTGTGTGTGTGTGTCTCTCTCTCTCTCTCTCCGTGTGTGTGTGTGTGTGCGTGCTTTGTGTGTGTGTGTTTGAGTTTGTGCAAAACTAAGAAAGTGTGTGAAAGTTGTGTGTGTGTGTGGTGGTGTGTGTGTGTGTTGTTGAGTGCGTGTGCATGAGTCTGTGTGTGTGTGTGTGCGAACGTGCATGTGTGTGTGTGTGTGTGTGCAAGCGTGCGCGTGTGTGTCTCTCTCTCTCTCTGTGTGTGTGTGTGTGTGTGTGTGTGTGTGTGTGTGTGTGTGTGTCTCTCGTCTGTGTGTGTGTGTGTGTGTGTGTGATGTGTGATGTGTGTGTGCGAACGTGCATGTGTGTGTGTGTGTGTGTGTGTGTGCAAGCGTGCGCGTGTGTGTGTCTCTCTCTCTCTGTGTGTGTGTGTGTGTGTGTTCTCTCTCTCTGTGTGTGTGTGTGTGTGTGTGTGTGTGTGTGTGTGTGTGTGTGTGTGTGTGTGTGTTGTTTTAGTGCGTGTGCATGGTGTGTGTGCGTGTGTGCATGAGTCTGTGTGTGTGTGCGAACGTGCATGTGTGTGTGTGTGTGTGTGTGTGCAAGCGTGCGCGTGTGTGTCTCTCTCTCTCTCTGTGTGTGTGTGTGTGTGTGTGTCTCTCTCTCTGTGTGTGTGTGTGTATGTGTGTGTGTGTGTGTGTGTGTTGTCTCTCTCTCTGTGTGTGTGTGTGTGTGTGTGTGTGTGTGTGTGTGTGTGTGAGAGACCGAAGGGAAGCGGCTAGAGTACAAGAGCAAGAGCAAGAGAAAGATCACGAAGCGTCGGATGTGACAGAGAGAGGCAGATATATAAAGCGCTGCTGTGCGCTCGATGTTCAGTGCAACACACAATCAAAACAAAACACTAGTTCAGTTACAGTAGCGTGAGAATATGAACGTTATAGTCATATAGTCCAAAACTAACATCAAACACCTGAGACGACAAACTACTAACGGTTTCTTCTGTCTTTTATCAAAAGAATATATATATTCCTTAGCTATTTAAACAAGTATCATCACATCTGTGATGCTAATTATAAATTATATAATTGGGCAAATGTTACACTTTGGTGATTAAAAAAGACGAGAGGGGAGCAGCTGGAAATCAAGGTGGATATTTTCAGATATTAAACATCAGTCAGTTTATGCAGATGTTTCTGAGCATGGCCGTCAGTAAAATAACATTACACGCTTTAACCACACATAAGCCTCACAATGAGCTCAACAACATTATTTTGGGAGAGAATGCAAAAGCACTATTTTGTTCCATCACAGTGTCCCTTTAGGGACTCCACGTATGTATTCTTGCATCGATGGAAGCACCAAATGGAAACTAGCCATAGCAACAAAAGTCCTCTTTTCCTATGAGAATATAAAGCCTAAATCAATTCACACTAAAAATCCTGTAGCATTGCCTCAATCGTTTGATTTCCCAAATACACTATATTGCCAAAAGTATTGGCACCCCTTCTAATGCGAGGTTTGATGACTTTAGTAATTTCCATGAGTACAAATCTTAATGTTTAAGCATATAATGATATTCAAGATTCATAAGAAACAGCACTGGGCACAACATGACAGATTCATACTGGCAGAGGTGTGTGTGTGTGTGTGTGTGTGTGTGTTGTGTGTGTGTGTGTTGTGTGTGTGTGTGTGTGTGTATGTGTGTGTGTGTTTAGTGTGTGTGTTAGTGTGTGTGTGTGTGTGTGTGTGGTGTTGTGTGTGTGTTGCTGTGTGTGTTGTATGTGTGTTTTTTTTGAGGTGTGTGTATGTGTGTGTTGTAGTGTGTGTAGTGTGTCGTGTACATGTGTTGATGTGTGTTTGGTCTGTGATGTCAGTGTGATATTCTGAATGTGTGCTTGTCTGCACCTCTGGTGTGACTTTAAATGAGCCAAAAACTCATCACCAAACACCAATGCGTGTACAATATGGGTACACTGTCCATATAGTGTATGTACAAGTCATTGTACTTGGTGATGAGTTTTTGTCTCTTAAAGTCACAGTAGATGTTTCTGCAGACCAGTCAAGTTCTTCCACACTGACTGAATCATCATTTCTCTTTGATCCTTGTCTTATACACAGAGACACTGTCATGTTAGGATAGAAAAGGGTTCTGTCCAAACTGTTGCTATAAAATTAGATTCCTAGAATATCATTATATGCTTAAACATTAAGATTTGCACTCATGGAAATTACTAAAATAGTCAAACCTGTCATGAGAATGATTGTCATGAGTTAATACTTTTGGCAATATAGTGTATGTCCTTTAGTGACTTTCACTCGCATCTCAAGGCTGTGAGATTTTAATTATTTTGATTTGCATACTGATCAGGTAATCACTGGCTAACGGTTTGACGACAAAACACAAGCACACAAAACTGGCTAAAATCCTAGTTTCTGTTTTTCACATAGAAATTATTTTTCTGCTTAACACACTATGCGCCATTTATAGTTTACACAAAAAAAATTCCAGACTCAAAAGGTATTATTCCAGTGTGGTGCCCACTCATAAGTGCAACACATATTTCTAAACCTGTGAGAAAAGCATAGCCACTAATATTCAATGATATAAGGTGTGATGGTAATTCCCTAGCGAGATAGAGGTGATGTTATATGTCTAGAATGGGTATAAAACGGTCTCTGGTGTTATGATATTTTTTTTTAATCTTTACAAGGCTGTGCAAATGCATCTTAAAAGTAGTGGCAGTTTTGCAGTTCTTACATTCCCTTTAAGACATTTTTGGCAAATGACAGAATGTGCATCTATTCTGTGAAAGCATTAATTTACCAGCTCCCTGTTGAAAAGGCCAGCGTTTTACTCAAGGGACCTCTGTGGAAAGATCATGCTTGTTTTATAGCACAGTGGTATACACCATTTCTGCTAAAGAGCTGATGACCTGTGAAACATGTGCAGTGTTTGGGGCTCAACAAGCAGGGTTGGAAACCACTGTATCTCATATGTTTTGCTGGTGATCAACATGAATACATTGGTTGACCAATCAGACCGCTGCAAGTCAATCTGGCCTTTTCAGCAGGACTACAAAAATACTCTACCTGACGTTCCCAGACAACACAGAGACTCTACTTCTACTTTTGAGCCAATTATGTTCTGCTCTTTTGTTTTTACCTTGATCAGATGTAAAGTCAGGGATGTTAGACCTTCCCATGGTCAGGACTAGAGAGGGACGAATGCACACAGAGCCTGAACTGATACAGTGGACACGTGATATCTCATCTCCTAAACTCACTACGGATAAACTATGAGCCTCTATCCAGCGACCACTTCCTACCTCATATGTTCTGTCTCTTTGTCTGTGAATCTCTGTGCATCTGAGGCAAGTCCTGCTCTTTATTTGCCTCTTTTGTTGAAGTGGAGATGGACTGGTGGACTGTAGATGAGGAGGCAGTCATGGAAGATGGGCTTAAGGTTGGAGTGGACAGAACGTTTAAGGTCTGAGTCTGGCTAGTAGCGGGGTTCTGTGGCTGTGAAGCTGCTGGAGATGGAGTTGATGAGGGAGAAGGTGATGATGCAGCAGCAGGGGCTTTAGCAGGTGGAGCTTGTGCCGGGGATTGGGTCAGAACAGGGGTTGACGGTCTACTTTGGGCAGGGGTATTGATGGGAGAGCCTGGGGTCCAGGAAGAGCTCGGAGTCTGTATGGTAGTTGAGGTTTGGGTTTGACTGGAGACTACATAATAAGTCGAAGGAGGAGCAAAAACACGGACGGAGGCTGGCATCTGGACAACAGCGCTCTGGCTCAGGGTGGAACTCAGAGGTTTACTTGGAGTCTGGGCGGGAACCGGACTCTGAACAGAGGATGAGGTCGGAATTTGTGCAGCTGCTGGGATCTGGACGGGAGTTGGACACCGACTCTGGGATTGTGTTTGGAGGACCACTGGTGTTCTAGATTGGGTGGGGGTCTGAATAGGGGTTTGAACAGGGGTTGGGGTTCGAGTTGGGGTGGGGGTTTGAGAAGGAGTGATAGTGGGCGTTGAGTTGGGGGTGCAGGATAATGGGGACGGTGGAGGAGGCGTCTGAGAGCGTTTGGTACGGGAGTTCTGAGCCAAAGAGATCCCGGAAGATGAAGTTGGAGAGGTGGAGGTGGACTGAGAGGGAGAAGGAGGGCGTAGGAAAGGAGGAGGAGAGGATGAAGGAGGAGTAGGTATAGCAGTGCCTGGTTTGGCTCGCTGGGTTTGAGGAACCCCTTGACCAGAATATGTGGCTGCGAGGGATAAAGGAGGGTTGGTGGAACAAAAAGGGGGTTGCTTCGGGGAGAACGAGAAGGGGGCAAGAGCTGATACCGGAGGTGTGTGTGCCAACAGCAGGGGTATTTGTGTGGCACCAGGCACGTTTGAGCTCAAAACACCTGCGCTTCCTCCTCTAGCAAGTCCTGACGACAAAGCGAAGGGTGCCGGAAGCAGGTTTCCTCCGGATGCTTTACGATAGAGAGGTGGGTGAGGTTGCACGCTCGCCCAGCTGCGGTAGGGGAGAGTCGGCTGGGAGGCGGAGAGCAGTCTGGCCTCCTGGGTAAGCC
This sequence comes from Schizopygopsis pylzovi, assembly GCA_027422435.1. Taxonomy (NCBI): domain Eukaryota; kingdom Metazoa; phylum Chordata; class Actinopteri; order Cypriniformes; family Cyprinidae; genus Schizopygopsis; species Schizopygopsis pylzovi. The sequence goes on along the minus strand of CM049823.1, from coordinate 35,450,013 downwards.
GACCAATCATGGGGAGACCCTGGGTGCTGCCTCCTCCAACATGACGTAGTAAAGCCTCTTTGGCCCCCTGCGGAGCGGAGCTAACATTGCGCCCTTCAGCGGACATCGCCGCCACTGCTGAAGAGAGAGGAGGGAATTTATGGACAGGTGATGCTGTGGGCTCTGTGTGGAGGCGGAGACTGTAATGAAGTGTTCTTCCAGCCTGCAGGGGGGTGGGCACTGACGAGGCAGGCGTAGGAGGAGTTTTTGTAACTCCACCCCTTGAAGGAGCTATGCCCAGAGCGGTCGGCCCAATAGTGGAGGGCGAGGGTATAGGAGTTACAGAAGACGGGAGTCCTCGGGGGGGCATCCCGCCCATTACACCAATGAGAGAGCTGAGCGACTGCCGAGAGTGTAGTATGGGCGGACGGGGAGGAGAAAGCGGGCAGGACGAGGGTGATGGCGAGATGGGAAGGAAGATGGCAGCTCCAAGGGCATGTTGCTGTTGTAGCTGCTGCTGCAATTGTTGCTGCTGCTGCTGCTGATGCATCAAGGCAATGGCCACGTTGGTGGTGGCAGCGGCCGTCTGCAGGGGAGCATGGACCAGCGGTGCCCAGATCACCGGATGAGGTCGGGGTGAGACCGTGCCTCCCGTGCTGCCTCGGGTGCTTGCGGCGATGTCCTGCATGGTAGGCATGCTATCATGCTTCACGATCTGCTGGACCAGAACACTGTCACAAGAACCCAGACCGGTGCCTCCGGCTCCTCCTCTGCGGCTCCCTCCACCCCGTCCCAAACTGCTGCCTGCTATAGATCCTCCCTGTGAGGTCTTGCGCAACAAAATTGAGTTCTTCTTACCTGTGAGAAAAAGGAATTCAGAATAGGTTTAGGATAAATTATTAAAGGATCAGTTCACTTCCAGATTAAAAATGTCCTGATAATTTACTCCCCCCCCCCCCCATGTCATTCAAGATGTTTTTCTTTCTTCAATCGAAAATAAATGTAAGTTTTGGTTACATTGTCCACTTTAGACATTCTATTAACTATAAGTAACTTTGTAACTACATGTCAACTAATTCTCATTAATTAGCAACTACATGTCTACTAACTCTCAGTAGGGTAGGTTTAGGGTTAATAGAAAGTATATATATAGAATATATATAGTTAATAGAAAGTATATATATATACAAGTTTAAGTATAGACATATACTTGCAAAGTTTCTCATAGTCAGTATGTTGTGGACCCATCAAAATAAAGTGTTAGAAGATATTAAGCAGACAATCTACTAATACTCTACTGACTGCGAGGTGACATGTAGTTGCAATGTTACTTACTGTTAGTAGAATGTCTAAAGCAGGGGTAGGCAACGTCGGTCCTGGAGTGTCGCTGTAGAGTTTAGCTCCAACCCTAATCAAACACACCTGAACAAGCTAATCAAGGTCTTCACGGTTACTAGGGCTACAGGCAGGTGAGGTTTACTTCAGGGTTGGAGCTAAACTCTGCAGGACATTGGCACACCAGGACCGGCATTGCCTACCCCTGGTCTAAAGTATCGAAATATCGAAATTAAGTGTTCCCAAACATTTCAGTTTTTTTCTACATTTAGTGGACTTCAATGACTGTTAGATCAGACCCTATTCCTCGCCTGGGATCATTTAGAGAACTTTGAAGCTGCATTGAAACTTGTCAGGAGAGATGAGGTCGAGGACTCAAATGCAGAGATTATCAGGTTTCTTTAATAACAAAATAAAACAAAGAACAAAAACCACCCCGAAGGGGAAAAACAAGCAGGCAGGAAGGCAGACAGAAGACTGGAGCACAGTCAAATGTGAAATACTCACACAACATTAGACACATGAAAGACAACGGATCAGCACAGGACTGCAGACACGAGGAGAACTATATAGGGAGACAAACGAGGGTAACGAGGGAGACACAGCTGGAGCCACTGAAACAATGATTACGTAACAAGATGGGAGGGGACAGACAATCGACATGGGAGCACATGGCACCAAACAAACAACAAGCCATGTGCTCAACAGACAGAGACATCTGGTGGCCAGCCTGGGCACACCAGCAGGACCGTGACATAACCCCCCCTTTAAGGAGCGGATCCCAGACGCTCCACACACACTAAACAGAAAAATGTCTAGGAGGGAGGTGGGCCAGGCCCGTGGAGTGGAAGAGGGCCTGGAGCAATGGGCACACAGGGGTTCCAGGGTGGGGCTGGCCCTGGAGTAGGCTCTGTGGGTTCCCAGACCGGAGCGGGCTCTGGAGCGTAGTCTGTGTGCTCCCTGACTAGAGCGGGCTCTGGAGCGGACTGCGTGGGCTCCCGGAACGGAACGGGCTCTGGAGCGGACTGCGTTGGCTCCCGGAAAGGAGTGGGCTCTGGAGCGGACTGCGTGGGCTCCCGGAAAGGAGCGGACTGCGTTGGCTCCTGGATCGGAGCGGGCTCTGGAGCGGACTCCGTGGGCTCTCGGATCGGAGCGGGCTCTGGAGCGGAATACGTGGGCTCCCGGACCGGAGCGGAATGCGTGGGCTCCCGGATCGGAGCGGGCTCTGGAGCGGACTCCTTGGGCTCCCGGATCGGAGCGGGCTCTGGAGCGGACTCCGTGGGCTCTCGGATCGGAGCGGGCTCTGGAGCGGACTCCGTGGGCTCCCGGACCGGAGCGGAATGCGTGGGCTCCCGGATCGGAGTGGAATGCGTGGGCTCCCGGATCGGAGCGGAATGCGTGGGCTCCCGGATCGGAGCGGAATGCGTGGGCTCCCGGATCGGAGCGGAATGCGTGGGCTCCCGGACCGGAGCGGAATGCGTGGGCTCCCGGACTGGAGCGGACTCCGTGGGCTCCTGGATCGGAGCGGGTTCTGGAGCGGAATACGTGGGCTCCCGGACCGGAGCGGAATGCGTGGGCTCCCGGATCGGAGCGGAATGCGTGGGCTCCCGGATCGGAGCGGGCTCCGTGGGCTCCCGGATCGGAGCAGGCTCTGGAGCGGACTCCGTGGGCTCTCGGACCGGAGCGGAATGCGTGGGCTCCCGGATCGGAGCGGAATGCGTGGGCTCCCGGGATCGGAGCGGAATGCGTGGGCTCCCGGACCGGAGCGGAATGCGTGGGCTCCCGAATCGGAGCGGAATGCGTGGGCTCCCGGATCGGAGCGGAATGCGTGGGCTCCCGGACCGGAGCGGAATGCGTGGGCTCCCGGACCGGAGCGGAATGCGTGGGCTCCCGGATCGGAGCGGGCTCCGTGGGCTCCCGGATCGGAGCGGGCTCTGGAGCGGACTCCGTGGGCTCTCGGATCGGAGCGGAATGCGTGGGCTCCCGGACCGGAGCGGAATGCGTGGGCTCCCGGACCGGAGCGGAATGCGTGGGCTCCCGGATCGGAGCGGAATGCGTGGGCTCCCGGACCGGAGCGGAATGCGTGGGCTCCCGGACCGGAGCGGCATGTGTGGGCTCCCGGATCGGAGCGGAATGCGTGGGCTCCCGGACCGGAGCGGCATGCGTGGGCTCCCGGATCGGAGCGGACTCCGTGGGCTCCCGGATCGGAGCGGGCTCTGGAGCGGACTCCTTGGGCTCCCGGATCGGAGCGGGTTCTAGAGCGGAATACGTGGGCTCCCGGATCGGAGCGGAATGCGTGGGCTCCCGGACCGGAGCGGAATGCGTGGGCTCCCGGACCGGAGCGGACTCTGGAGCGGAGCGGGCGCTCTCCACCATGGCCTCCAGGACCACCGGGCTGGGTTTCGTTGGAGAAAAGTCGGCTGCCCGTACCGACCTCATGGGTGAATCCTCCAACTTACGCACCAGCCTCGGCATCCCGGGGTGCGCTGCAGCTTTGACGGCCGCCATTAGGGGCACTGCAGCTCCATCTGCCGCCACTGGAGGAGCTGCAGCCTTGTCGCCCACCACCTGAGGCACACCAGCCACCTTAGCTGGGGAACGTGCCAAAGCCTCGACGAATTCCCCAAATGTGAGGTGGTCCAGCCCACTCATCCTCCACCAGCTGAGGGGCTCATCAAGGGCGCTGTTGAAAAGGTCCTTGAGGGCCTCATCATTGTAGCCTAGCCCCTCAGCTGCACCACTGAACTCCACGGCAAAACTCCTCACGTCATTGCCCTGCTGACGGCAGGAGCTCAGGGCCTCGTACTGGAGGATGCGTTGGTATAGGGGGCTGGAGATAGTGTCGGGTGGTGGGCGACCAAAACCCCTCCTCTGCTGAGTCCCCATCTTGGCTGATCCGTTCTGTCAGGAGAGATGAGGTCGAGGACTCAAATGCAGAGATTATCAGGTTTCTTTAATAACAAAATAAAACAAAGAACAAAAACCACCCCGAAGGGGAAAAACAAGCAGGCAGGAAGGCAGACAGAAGACTGGAGCACAGTCAAATGTGAAATACTCACACAACATTAGACACATGAAAGACAACGGATCAGCACAGGACTGCAGACACAAGGAGAACTATATAGGGAGACAAACGAGGGTAACGAGGGAGACACAGCTGGAGCCACTGAAACAATGATTACGTAACAAGATGGGAGGGGACAGACAATCGACATGGGAGCACATGGCACCAAACAAACAACAAGCCATGTGCTCAACAGACAGAGACATCTGGTGGCCAGCCTGGGCACACCAGCAGGACCGTGACAAAACTACAATTTGTTCCTTCAATCCGTTGCCCACCATTGAAGTCCACTATATGGATACAAATCCTGGAATGTTTTCCTCAAAAACCTTCTTTTCGATTACATGGGGGTGTGTAAATTATGAGATACGTTTTTATTCGGGATGTAAACTAATCCAGTAATGTGCTTGTCATGTATGGACTTGGCATTTTTGTCAGTTCCATTCTTTGTAATGTAAAGATCTGGGATATGGATTTAGAATGACATGAAGGTGAGTAAATTATGATAAATGTTTTCAATTTCAAAAGCAGCTATAAAGTTGGAGCATGGTTTTACCGATGCGATCGAGTCTGTCCGCTGCCACCGTCTCGAAGGCCCGTCTCATCATGGGATGCTCTTCTAGAACCTCATTGAAACTGTCCACACTGAGGGAGTAAAGTCTACAGTATGTATCTGCTCGGACACTAGCTGTCCTCCTGCCACGGGTCAACAGACAGATCTCTGAGGGGTGGAGAAACACCACGAGGAGGTTAGAAAGGACTCTTTAGGACAATTAACATACTTAAACAACGAGACCAAGGCAATAAACCTGAATATCAGTCCGTAAACTCACCTCCAAAGTATGACCCATCGCTGAGCTTGGTCTCCTTGGTGCCACGAGTTAGTACGCTGACCCGTCCATGCTGGATGAAATACATTTTACGACCGATAGTTCCCTCGCGAATGATGAAGTCATTGGGCTGGAACACCTCAAACTTCAGCTTCGTCAGGACTGCCGTTACGAAGTTTGGGTCGGCGTTAGCGAAGAGTGGCATGGTAGCCACCAAGCTTCGGCAGTTGAAGCTAACAATTTCCTTTTGGGAACGCAGTGCAAAAGTAGACATTAATTAGCTGGTTAACGCTTGCACTATGCAACAACAATCACACAGTTACTACCACAATAACGCTGATGTTTTCATTAGCTTCAGATTTAAATTAAAACAATCCTGCGATATCTGATTGTGTCAACAAATTGCATGCATGAAAAGAGCTGAATAGTAAACTTCAGGAAGTCATGAGTTTAGTACAAACCTCCTTTAAGGGGTCGCTCAGCTCTCCCAGAATGTTGTCCTCATCAAACATCTTGCCCTGGTATCGATGTTCATAATACTCGTGGATCTTCTGCCTGACATCTGCTGGAAGCTTATGGAACGACATGTACTGCTCCACCTGCTTATACTGGACATCAGATGCTCTCCGTTAGTCAGAACGACTGAATGGGAATTATGAAATAGATTGCGTTCACACTTCGATTGTCTTGGTTCCTTTGGTCCGGACCAAAAAAGAAAAAAATACACTTGATCCTGGTCTGCTTAGCATTCACAAGTGAGAGCGAAACTAAAGATACCATACCTAAAGGTATAGTCATACGTTCACAACCTGATTGGTTGGGATGTATGATGTATAATTCATAACGGAACTAACCGAGCACCCCAAACAATAGTTGTGTTTGACTTGGTGCTATGCAGACTAATCGGTGTATGACCTAATGCCGTCTGCTGGACTAAGCGCGCTCATTGATGCGTGTACATACGATCCTATTTTTACCACCTGCGAGCACATAAAAGGCACTTTACCTCCTCGTTGCTCCACGTTTGCGCTCTGCTAATTTTGTTTTGGATACACACGGCTCGTTCCGCACCTTCAAATCATGCTGCATAACGTTGCATCTTGTCATTACTTCCTGTTTTTGGTCCGTTTAGAAGTATTTGGTTCGTGTTGCGTTCATATTTAATTCGAATCGCACCAGGTTCGCTTCTTTGGTGCGCACCAGGGTCCGGATGGCAGCATTCACTCTTACTCAACCGAACTGAACCACACATACAGAGCAATCGCACCAGAGTTCGTTTCATTCGAACCGCACCAGAGTTAGTTTGGAAGCGGACCGAGACCCATCTTTTCAGCAGCCTCAGTTCGCTTCTTTGGTGCGCACCAGGGTCCGGATGGCAGCATTCATACTTACTCAACCGAACTGAACCGCACTAACAGAGCAATCAATCGCACCGCACCAGAGTTCGTTTTAATCGAACCAAACATGACAAGTGTGAACACAACCTTAATGACAATGTATTCATGAAGTCACCAGAGAGCAACATCGTCCAGGGCTTTACCTTCTCCTGGTACTGTCGGCGTGAGGAGTCTAGGGACTGGATGAGGGCCGTGGCGTGACCGATGAACATGGCATAGCAGGTTGCACCCACGATCATGCTGAGCATCGTGAGCCAGACGTCCGTCATTCCTTCTGGAGCGTGAGCGCCGTAACCGATGCACAGCATGTGGCTCATGGACTTAAACAGTGCGAACGTGTATTGGATGGGCCACGTGTCATTCTGAAACACAGATCACACGACGGACAGTAACGACAACATCCACGCCATAATGATTGATCTCGGACGGATCACTAACACTGGGGTCAGTTTAGCGTTTGGGACAAAATGCTTATCTAAAGATGATCCATACACCTTCATTTACTGGCACTGGAAATATGAGCAACTCTTTTTGTTCTTAATATGTTATATCCTTTTATCTCTTTTCTCCTGTTCAGATTGTACATACACACATACATGCATAAATAAATCAAACAAACATTATTATTATAATTATTATAAAAGCACCAATTTCCATAAGATTCCAAACAATAATTAAATTCCCTTCAATTCCATTCTTAAAAAAATACATTTATAATTAATACTAAAGTTGAACAAGA
>CM049823.1:35430169-35437669 GCA_027422435.1 Schizopygopsis pylzovi | reverse complement strand
TAGACAACAATACATTGTATGGGTCAAAATTATACATTTTTATTGCGTCATGTTCCATGAAGATATTTTGTATCATAAATATATCAAAACTTAATTATTGATTATTAATATGCATTGCTAAGAACTTCATTTGAACAACTTTAAAGATGATTTTCTCAATATTCAGATTTTTTTGCACCAGATTTTCAAATATTGTCCAAACCATACATCAATGGAAAGATTAAATAAAAAAATAATTGACTCTTATGACAGGTTTTGTGCTCCAGGGTCACATATAAATGCTATTTTTTAATGATCTGCAATATCCAGTAATGTTTTCAGTTTTGCTGATTTATCTGAAGAGGGTCTTTTATTTTGACAGCACACACAGAGCTCCCATTCTCAATCTTCATTACCTCACTGTCTTTAAAAATATAACTTTGCCTCTTTTTTTTTTTTTACTTTACACACAAATCCAAGAATATTGCACACACAAAATGCAAAACGCCTCGCATCTCATGCATTCAAAAGCTCATAAACACGTCTCAAAAGCAAACCCCTTAGTGTGTTACATCGAGAAGACTACAGTGGACAGAAACTGACCTCTGAGTCCAGGTGAGCTTCCAGGTCCACCATCAGGAAGATGTAGTCCACCGGGATCGAGGACAAGAAGTCCACGAGGAACCAGCTCTTCAGGTAGCGCTGGCGGATGGCCTTGGGGTCCAGCAGGATCTCCGTACTGTCCTCTTTCACGATCCCGGTCCGGAAGTTCAGGACCAGATCCACCAGGAAGAGCGTGTCTGACACCACGTTAAAGATGATCCACGGAGGAGTGTTCTCGTCCTTGAAGAAGGTGATGCCCACCGGGAGGACGATGAGGTTTCCCACCATCAGCATCAGCATGAGGAGATCCCAGCAAAACCTGCCCGGAGACAGAGAGCTGGAGCATCTCCGTTAACGGAAACGCGCTTTCTGAACTCAGTGTTTATAAAAAAAAAACAGAGTCCGGTCATACAAATGGAATTCCTTACATATCTAACGAGGAATGCCATGGAACACTGGATGAATGAACCAAAAGTAGCTGCACACTGTGTGTGTGTGTGTGTGTGTGTGTGTGTGTGTGTGTGTGTGTGTGTGTGTGTGTGTGTGTGTGTGTGTCTGTATGTGTGTATGTGACTGTGTGTGTGTGTGTGTGTGTGTGTGTGTGCATGTGTGTGTGATAATGTGTGTGTGTGTGATAATGTGTGTGTGTGTATGTGACTGTGTGTGTGTGTGTGTGTGTGTGTGGTGTGTGTGTGTGTGTGTGTGTGTGTGTGTGTGTGTGTATGTATGAGTATGTGTGTGTGAATCTGCATGTTGTTGTGTTTAGGTCACGATAACAACTTTTCGTTGAGCGATATATTGCCCCAGAAACTTTCTATTCAGGGGCCATAGAAAGTGTACTGACTCAGTGCTTCTCAGTGTGGTATGGTAATTCCTCAAACCAGGACTGCAAAGCTCTACAGAGAGTCGTGCGCTTAGCTGAGCGCATCTCAGGGTCTGCTCTCCCCTCTCTGCAGGACATCTACCTCAAACGCTGTAAAAGCAGAGCTGCTAAAATCAGAGACTCAACTCACCCCGGTAACCATCTTTTCTGTTTACTGCCATCTGGCAGGCGCTACAGGAGCATGATGGCGAAAACTGAGAGACTGAGGAGGAGCTTCTTCCTAAATTGCACATTTTATTTCATTGCACATTTTACCCCTTATTTTTATTTTATTCTTACCTATATTTATATATATTCTCTTGTGTTATGTTTCATTTTTTATTTTTTTGCACTGTCCATTGAGCGGACCTGTCCTGATTCACATTTCACTACTGATTATATTCAGTATAATTGAGTATGTGATGAATAAAAGAACCTTGAAATAATTGTGATAAGGGATTTAGTTGTCATTTTAAGACCATTTTATGCCACTGAACATGCATAATAATGCATGAAGGCCTCCAGACTTTTAATTCTTAAGAATATTTAGATCATGGAAATGAAGTATCAAAATATTAGACACCTTAAACTTGCAGTAGCAAATACATATTTTCTAACAAAAAGTGCAAAGTAACATGCAGAAATAAGAAAAACGCACAAAGACCTTGATTTTTCCATCTACATATTTCCCCCGAGCTTCTTTTCTCTGTAAATTAAGGGTGCACACGATCTACTTACGATGTCTGTCAGATCTCTAAACAAGGCCATATCTGCAGATGAAACTTTGTTTGTCGAAGCATTCTTTAAATCTGAACATGATACTCAATATATTGCGTCACCAATAATGCTTGAGGTCATGTACATATATTGTGCGATAAGTTGATATATTGATTACAGCCAGTGGTGGACAAAGTACACAGATCAAGTACTTGAGTAAAAGTACAGATACGTATAATAAAATATTACTCCAGTAAAAGTAAAAGTACTGCTTTTTCAATTTTACTCGAGTGAAAGTACAAAAGTACTCAATTTTTTATGTACTCAAGTAAAAAAGTACTGATAGACAGATTTATTTTGCAGATTTATTTTATATAGACTACTTTATTTAATTTTATATTAGCACATATTTTTATAATCCTACTGCCCAAAATACCTGGGTTTTTCCCAAAATAACCACTATATAGAGTCAAGATATATATGTTGTTGATATGGACTACGTTGATGAGAGTGATGTAGTAATGTTCACTGTGAAGCTTACACTGCCATGTACCTGAGAGAAAACAGATTTCACATCTAATTTTCACCAGTAAGAAAAAAGTGTTTTAGAACTTGTTGTTTTGCAGAACGTCAGTTATATATGACATGAGAATTAGGCCTGAAATTAGGAGGAACATTTTAAGGAAAATCTAATTATATTTTCATAATGATTTTTTTTTCTTCTCAAACCTTGTCTGTGGTGTAAAAACACCCCTGGCCCAATGCCCCCAGAGGGCATCACTTCCCACTCTGATAATTACTGTAGTTACTATGTTCTGAACATCACATCCTTTCTTTTTCCCTCAGATGGAATCTATCTAGGTGGCTGAATAAAGATATTTGGACTTTATATCTAAAAATTTCCTCAACTTAGCACCAGCAAGCTTGTTAGCTAGACAGTTAGCATCAGCTAACAATATTTACTTATTTTCAGTATGGTTATGAATAAACATTCATATCTGTCTACTCGGCTAGTTGATCTAAACAATATAAAAATGTATACTGTTGATAAACAATATAAAAACAGACGTCACATAGGTCTAAATGCATAGCATTTTAATAAAACTGCTAACGTTACAGCAGCGGGGAATATGAACGTGCATGAGTTATTTTATTTAATCGGTGTTATTTTAATGTTTTGTTTTTTGACCTAAAACATAACGTTAGAGACACTGATGTTGATCTGTCTGCATTCAAGCATTTCAGTGGGCTTAAATAGATCACCCTTTACAGCAGATTTAGTTCACAAACAACTGACAGTTTTGACCTAAATATTATTTTCAGTTACAATAATTAATCCTAGAATTCGACATTAGTAACGTACTTTTCACAGCATCAGTAGCGCGCGCTCACGAGATCTCCCGGTTCTTTACTTGTGAGTTCAGTTCACTGAAGAAGACTCGCTCTAAACGGTTCATTTGAATCAGTGAGTTTTCGACTCGAGAACAGCTGCAATCGGATCATTGCAGTTCGTGAATGAATCGTTTGTTGGGATTTGCGAACCGATTGAACGGGTTCATTGAAAAGAATCAGTTTGTTCATGAATCATACACCGCTTCTGCGTCTCGGAGCACGTGATGTATTATAAGGAGTAACGATATGTTTTATGAAATGTAGTGAAGTAAAAAGTACGATCTTATGCTTTGGAATGTAGTGAAGTAAAAGTAAAAGTTACTCAAAATAAAACTACTTCAGTAAAGTACAGATACTTGAAAAATGTACTTAAGTACAGTAACGAAGTAGTTGTACTTCGTTACTGACCACCACCACAGCGACAGCTCTAGTTGTGTTTAACTTTATTACACACACTGAAACACGTCAGCATCTGAGCCTCAGCAGCAGTTCATCAAGAGATGCACACAGAACTTAAACACCTGCGCTGCAACCCGCCAACATAAAAGCTCGGTTTAACTTGAACAAACTGTTACAAACATCTATAGATACTTCTCAAAGCAATAGTAACACACTAATAGAAAAGTATTTAAATCACAATATTTCTTCCGTTTGTTCTGTGTTGTGTAGCGCTTGTCAGAAAATGAAAGGAAGTTTCACCATCCCAGCAGACAGCGAAGCGACTCGACTGAGATGTAGTCACATGACGCTGATGTTCTGTCTCCGTTCATGCTTCAGTCGCTGTCTGTAAGAGTCTGATCATCTCTGTCTGCGGTTATGACGTCAATATTATTGATCTTCTCCCAATGAGAGATTCAGAGCTGCATGGAGTGATAACACAGTAATGCAGGAGTCCAGCTGAGCACGTCACACACACACACACACACACGCACGCACGCACGCACGCACGCACGCACACACACACACATACACACGCACTCACTCTTAAACACACACACAAACGCGCACACACGCACACACTCTTAAACACACACACACACACACGCACACACGCACACACTCTTAAACACACACACACACACGCACACACTCTTAAACACACACACACACACACACACACACACACACACACACACACACACACACTGTCAGTCGTGTGTGAATGCGTGTGCATGTGACTGTGCAACTATGAGTGTGTGTAGGAGTGTGTGTGTGTGTGTGTGCGTGTGTGCGTGCGTGTGTGTGAAAGTGCAACTATGAGTGTGTGTGTGTGTGTGTGTGTGTGTGTGTGTGAGTGAGTGAGTGAGTGAGTGTGTGTGTGTGTGAGAGAGAGCAACTATGAGTGTGTTTGAGTGTGTGTGTTTGCAAGTATGAGAGTGTGTGTGTGCAAGTATGAGTGTGTGTGAATAAGTGCATGCAATGCGTGTGAGAGTGTGTGTGTGTTTTGTAATGACGGCTGCTGTCACACTACGAACAGCTCAAGCATCCTGATGTTAAACCATTTCTGGAGAAACTGGGACACTTGAGCAAGTCTGAGCTCTCACATATTCACACACTCACTCACTCACTCACTCACTCACTCACTCACTCACTCACTCACTCACTCACTCACACACACACACACACACACACACACACACACACACACTCATAGTTGCACACTCAATCACACACACACACAGCGATCAGTAATAATCGTCAGCAGACGGTCAGGAGCGAGTGTGGAGCATCTAACTGACTCATTTCTTTATTCATAGTTCCAGTTTAACGTAATTGAAACGGTAGCTGATTGAATTATGCATTATGCATACATTGGATTAATTATGCATCAAATTATGAATATTTGATCCATGTTCATTTCTGACAGCAGACAGACTCATTATGCTCATATGCATATTCAGATGTCGCTTTGCTGTCTGTCAGCCGGAACACGCAACATTAATCACACCTGCAGCACACCTGTGTGACCGCCCTAGCAACCACCTAGCACTGCCCTAGCGACCAGTGTGCCCAGTGGGTGTTTGGTGTGTTTTGGGAAGCTGCAGCTATGTTTAGAGCGGCAGATTTGATTGGATTACTGAAGGGCCGCTCAGCAGGGGTCCACATGCAGACGATCACCTTTGGATTCAAACCAGAGAAAAGCTCAGTCTGTAAGCGAACACACTACATCTAATCATATCTCTGACTCGTTTAGTCGGCTCTCCGTCTGGCATGAACATCTGTTCAGAGAACACAGTGTGAATCACGTACACAACACTGTGCTCTGATCCCAACACACTCACATGCAGCGTATACACAACAGAGGACTCATCATGTGTGAAACTATACACGCTCAAGACTTCACCGAGTCATCAACAACCATTGTCTGAGTGTGTGTGTGTGTTGTGTGTGTTGTGTGTGTGTGTGTGGTGGTGTGTGTGTGTGTGTGGTGTGTGGTGTGGTGTGTGTGTGTGGTGTGGTGGTGGTGGTGGTGGTGAGGAGTGTGTGTGGTGGTGTGTGGTGAGTGAGTGAGTGAGGTGAGTGAGTGAGTGAGTGGTGGTGGTGAGTGATGTGTGTGTGTGTGAGTGAGTGAGTGCGTGAGGGTGTAGTGAGTGGTGAGTGAGTCGTTCTGTGTGTGTGTGTGTGTGTACCTGAAGTCGCTGTAGGGGTGTATGATCCAGGCTCCGGCTGATCGGAGTCTCTCCTGCTCCAGAGCCACGGCCTTGTGGCTGCCGAACATGCGGAGCGAGAACTTGTTGACGCCGGGCTGCAGCATGGCTCCGAACTGCCTCTGAATGTAGGTGGACTGGTTCGAGTAGCTGTAATCCTCGCCGTCAAGCCCCGGTCCGGTCTCCGGTGTCCCGGCCACCGTGGTGGTGGTCTCGGGTCCGACGGCGACCACGACCATCCCGGTGCCGGAGGAGGAGGAGGACGCCAGAGCGGCTCGGGAGGCGAAGCCCACGGAGCGCTGCACGGAACCAGCGTGCGGCAGAGGTGTGGTCGGGGTTCCGGCGGCGGTGCCCGGTCGAAACGGGCCAGTGTCACGCGTGGAGCTCATGATGGAGAGGCGGCGGTCACCCTCCAGAGACGCCTGGGAGAGACGGTAACCGGGAGACGGCAGGCTGCTCTTACTGCGCCGCTTAGAGTCTCCGGTCCGCGCGGAAGCCCCGGTGCCACCATCCATGCCAGCGGGCGCACACTCACTCACTTACACATACACACACACACACACACACACACACACACACACACACACACACACACACCTATTGTTACTCTTCTATCAGACAAACACCGGTCTGTTCGCTCTTTGATCGGTCAGAACGCGTTCACAGTCGGTTTGACCTCAGCGTGACGGATATTCTCCTTCACGCTTCCTCCGGAGGACGCCTCGCCCCGCAGCGCCGCCCTGCCCTCCGACGGCTCCTCATCGCGTTCGAACGCCCTTGAACGCGCTCGTGCTCACGCGCCGTCCGTCATTTCTCCTCATTTCTCCGTGTCCTTGAGGCCCGGGCGCTCCGAAGCGCACCGACACCGGCCAGCATCTCCGTGATTCGGTGATCTCCGCCTCTGGTTGTCACGGTGACGTGTCGCGTGCTCAACAAACGCGCTTAGAGAAGAGCGATGAGCAAACATACACACACACACACACACACACACAAACACACCGGTCAGTCAGACGCGTGAAGGCGCATCATCATCATCATCTGATGCGCAACTGGAGAAACGCGCCGCAGCTGAGTGATACTTTCTGAAACGAGCAAACTGATACAGCGCGCGTTGCGTTGCGTCGCTCCTTGGCGTTCATCCCTGTCACTTGTTGCTTCACGCGCTCGCAGCGTCGGATTCCGGATCCCACGTGACGGAAGGACGAACGTGGTATTAAATAAATATGAAATCAATGTGTGAGCGCGTGAGGGTCTGTTGCCATGGCAGCAGCAGTATCAGCATCATCATCCCTGTCACCC
>CM049823.1:35422669-35425169 GCA_027422435.1 Schizopygopsis pylzovi | reverse complement strand
GTGTGGAAGACGTGTGAAGCGTGTGGAAGCGTGTGGAAGCGTGTGGAAGCGTGTTGATGCATGTTGAAGCGTGTTGAAGCGTGTTGAAGCGTGTGGAAGTGTGTGGAAGCGTGTTGAAGCGTGTGGAAGCGTGTGGAAGCGTGTGGAAGCGTGTGGAAGCGTGTTGAAGCGTGTGGAATTGTGTGGAAGAGTGTGGAAGCGTGTTGAAGCGTATTGATGCATGTTGAAGCGTGTTGAAGCGTGTGGAAGCGTGTGGAAGAGTGTGGAAGCGTGTTGAAGCGTGTTGAAGCCTGTGGAAGCGTGTTGAAGCGTGTTGAAGCGTGTTGAAGTGTGTGGAATTGTGTGGAAGAGTGTGGAAGCGCGTTGAAGCGTATTGATGCATGTTGAAGCGTGTGGAAGAGTGTTGAAGCGTGTTGAAGCGTGTGGAAGCGTGTGGAAGCGTGTTGAAGCATGTTGAAGCGTGTGGAAGTGATGATGCATGTTAAAGCGTGTTGAAGCATGTTGAAGCGTGTTAAAGCGTGTGGAAGAGTGTTGAAGCGTGTGGAAGCGTGTGGAAGCGTGTTGAAGCATATTGAAGCGTGTGGAAGCGTGTGGAAGAGTGTGGAAGCGTGTGGAAGAGTGTGGAAGCGTGTTGAAGCGTATTGATGCATGTTGAAGCGTGTTGAAGCGTGTGGAAGAGTGTTGAAGCGTGTTGAAGCGTGTGGAAGCGTGTGGAAGCGTGTTGAAGCGTGTTGAAGCGTGTTGAAGCGTGTGGAAGCGTGTGGAAGCGTGTGGAAGCGTGTGGAAGCGTGTTGAAGCATGTTGAAGCGTGTGGAAGCGTGTTGAAGCGTGTGGAAGCGTGTGGAAGAGTGTGGAAGCGTGTTGAAGCGTATTGATGCATGTTGAAGCGTGTGGAAGCGTGTGGAAGCGTGTGGAAGAGTGTGGAAGCGTGTTGAAGCGTATTGATGCATGTTGAAGCGTGTTGAAGCGTGTTGAAGCGTGTGGAATTGTGTGGAAGAGTGTGGAAGCGTGTTGAAGCGTGTTGAAGCGTGTTGAAGCGTGTGGAAGTGTGTGGAATTGTGTGGAAGAGTGTGGAAGCGTGTTGAAGCGTATTGATGCATGTTGAAGCGTGTTAAAGCGTGTGGAAGAGTGTTGAAGCGTGTGGAAGCGTGTGGAAGCGTGTTGAAGCATGTTGAAGCGTGTGGAAGAGTGTGGAAGTGTTGATGCATGTTAAAGCGTGTTGAAGCATGTTGAAGCGTGTTAAAGCGCGTGGAAGAGTGTTGAAGCGTGTGGAAGCGTGTGGAAGCGTGTTGAAGCATGTTGAAGCGTGTTGATGCATGTTGAAGCGTGTTGAATCATGTTGAAGCATGTTGAAGCGTGTGAAAGTGTTGATGCATGTTGAAGCGTGTTGATGCATGTTGAAGCATGTTGAAGCGTGTGGAAGTGTTGATGCATGTTAAAGCGTGTTGAAGCATGTTGAAGCGTGTTGAATGCATGTTGAAGCATGTTGAAGCGTGTGGAAGTGTTGATGCATGTTGAAGCGTGTTGATGCATGTTGAAGCGTGTTGATGCATGTTGAAGCATGTTGAAGCGTGTGGAAGTGTTGATGCATGTTGAAGCGTGTTGAAGCGTGTTGAAGCATGTTGAAGCATGTTGAAGCGTGTTGATGCATGTTGAAGCGTGTGAAAGTGTTGATGCATGTTGAAGCATGTTGAAGCAGTGTGAAAGTGTTGATGCATGTTGAAGCGTGTTGATGCATGTTGAAGCATGTTGATGCATGTTGAAGCGTGTGAAAGTGTTGATGCATGTTGAAGCGTGTTGATGCATGTTGAAGCGTGTGAAAGTGTTGATGCATGTTGAAGCGTGTTGATGCATGTTGAAGCCTGTTGAATCATGTTGATGCATGTTGAAGCGTGTGAAAGTGTTGATGCATGTTGAAGCCTGTTGAATCATGTTGATGCATGTTGAAGCGTGTTGAATGCATGTTGAAGCATGTTGAAGCGTGTTGAAGCATGTTGAAGCATGTTGAAGCATGTGAAAGTGTTGATGCATGTTGAAGCGTGTTGATGCATGTTGAAGCGTGTTGATGCATGTTGAAGCATGTTGAAGCGTGTTGAAGCGTGTTGATGCATGTTGAAGCCTGTTGAATCATGTTGATGCATGTTGAAGCGTGTTGATGCATGTTAAAGCGTGTGGAAGAGTGTTGAAGCGTGTTGAAGCATGTTGAAGCGTGTGAAAGTGTTGTTGCATGTTGAAGCATGTTGAAGCGTGTGAAAGTGTTGATGCATGTTAAGGTGTTGAACATGTTGAGCATGTTGAAGCTGTTGAACATGTTGAGCATGTTGAAGCGTGTGAAAGTGTTGAAGCATGTTGAAGCCTGTTGAAGCATGTTGAAGCGTGTTGAAAGTGTTGATGCATGTTGAAGCGTGTTGAATCATGTTGATGCAGTGTTGAAGCGTGTTGAAGCATGTTGAAGCATGTTAAAGCATTCAGGATTTGTATTTGTCACATACACAATTTT
>CM049823.1:35412669-35417669 GCA_027422435.1 Schizopygopsis pylzovi | reverse complement strand
GAATGTTTGTTTTGAGAGTGAGTGATATGAATTAATGCTAGAACTACATCTTACTCCTGATTTCTCTCCACATGCGGACAGGAGGGCTTTCAATCAATAACTGGCGTTACTTATTTTAAATAGTAACAGAGATATACTTCCATCTTTGTGGGATCACTTTGAGGCGCATTTCTGTTCCAGCATGACTGAGTGCACAAAGCAAGCTCCATAAAGACATGGACAGATGCACTTGACTGGACTCACAGAACACCTTTGGGATGAGCTGGAATGGTTCGGTCCATCATCAGAGACCGAATGCGCACTTACAGAAAGACTTTCCAGAAGAGTGGAAGCTGCACAGATGGACCAACTCCATATGAACTCTTTCCCTGTGTCCACTCTTTTCTGTGTTTTCACTGTTATACAGTAGGAGGATATATCTTTGGATCAAAACACAGGCGAAGAAGAGGCAGAGACCAGGGGTTGCATATGTAATCAGATGCCTATGTAAAATATTTGGACAAACAAAAACGGGTTTCGACTTTATTCTCGTAGTATTTCGACTTTATTCTCGAAACATTTCGACTTTATTCTCGTAGTACTTTCGACTTTATTCTCGTAGTACTTCGACTTTATTCTCGTAGTACTTCGACTTTATTCTCGTAGTACTTCGACTTTATTCTCGTAGTACTTCGACTTTATTCTCGTAGTATTTCGACTTTATTCCCGAAACATTTCGACTTTATTCACGTAGTACTTCGACTTTATTCTCGTAGTACTTCGACTTTATTCTCGTAGTATTTCTACTTTATTCTCGTAGTACTTCGACTTTAGTCTCGTAGTACTTCGACTTTATTCTCGTAGTATTTCTACTTTATTCTCGTAGTACTTCGACTTTAGTCTCGTAGTACTTCGACTTTATTCTCGTAGTATTCCGACTTTATTCTCGTAGTATTTCGACTTTATTCTCGTAGTATTTCTACTTTATTCTCGTAGTATTTCTACTTTATTCTCGTAGTATTTCTACTTTAGTCTCGTAGTACTTCGACTTTATTCTCGTAGTATTTCGACTTTATTCTCGTAGTATTTCGGCTTTACTCTCGTAGTATTTCTACTTTATTCTCGAAACATTCCGACTTTATTCTCGTAGTATTCGACTTTATTCTCGTAGTATTTCTACTTTAGTCTCGTAGTACTTTGACTTTACTCTCGTAGTATTTTGGCTTTACTCTCGTAGTATTTCTACTTTATTCTCGAAACATTCCGACTTTAATCTCATAGAACTTCGACTTTATTCTCGTAGTACTTCGACTTTATTCTCGTAGTACTTTCGACTTTATTCTCGTAGTATTTCGACTTTATTCTCGTAGTATTTCGACTTTATTCTCGTAGTATTGCTTTATCTCGTAGTATTCGACTTTATTCTCGTAGTATTTCTACTTTATTCTCGTAGTATTTCTACTTTAGTCTCGTAGTACTTCGACTTTATTCTCGTAGTATTTCTACTTTATTCTCGTAGTATTTCTACTTTAGTCTCGTAGTACTTCGACTTTATTCTCGTAGTATTTCGACTTTATTCTCGTAGTATTTCGACTTTATTCTCGTAGTATTTCGACTTTATTCTCGAAACATTTCGACTTTATTCTCGTAGTATTTCGACTTTATTCTCGTAGTATTTCGACTTTATTCTCGTAGTATTTCGACTTTATTCTCGTAGTATTTCGACTTTATTCTCGTAGTATTTCTACTTTATTCTCGAAACATTACGACTTTAATCTCATAGAACTTCGACTTTATTCTCGTAGTACTTCGACTTTATTCTCGTAGTACTTTGACTTTATTCTCGTAGTATTACGACTTTATTCCCGAAACATTTCGACTTTATTCTCGTAGTACTTCGACTTTAGTCTCGTAGTATTTCGACTTTATTCTCGTAGTATTTCTACTTTATTCTCGTAGTATTTCTACTTTATTCTCGTATATCTTGACTTTATTCTCGTAGTATTTCGACTTTAGTCTCGTAGTACTTTCGACTTTATTCTCGTAGTATTTGCTTTATCTCGTAGTATTTCGAGCTTTACTCTCGTAGTATTTCTACTTTATTCTCGAACATTCCGACTTTATTCTCGTAGTATTCGACTTTATTCTCGTAGTATTTCTACTTTATTCTCGTAGTATTTCGACTTTATTCTCGAAACATTTCTACTTTATTCTCGTAGTATTTCGACTTTATTCTCGTAGTACTTCGACTTTATTCTCGTAGTACTTCAACTTTATTCTCGTAGTACTTCGACTTTAGTCTCGTAGTATTTCGACTTTATTCTCGTAGTACTTCGACTTTAGTCTCGTAGTACTTCGACTTTATTCTCGTAGTACTTCGACTTTAGTCTCGTAGTATTTCGACTTTATTCTCGTAGTACTTCGACTTTAGTCTCGTAGTACTTCGACTTTAGTCTCGTAGTACTTCGACTTTAGTCTCGTAGTACTTCGACTTTATTCTCGTAGTATTTCTACTTTATTCTCGTAGTATTTCTACTTTATTCTCGTAGTATTTCTACTTTATTCTCGTAGTATTTCTACTTTAGTCTTGTAGTACTTCGACTTTATTCTCGTAGTATTTCGACTTTATTCTCGTAGTATTTCGACTTTACTCTCGTAGTATTTCGGCTTTACTCTCGTAGTACTTCGGCTTTACTCTCGTAGTATTTCTACTTTATTCTCGAAACATTCCGACTTTATTCTCGTAGTATTCGACTTTATTCTCGTAGTATTTCGGCTTTACTCTCGTAGTATTTCGGCTTTACTCTCGTAGTATTTCTACTTTATTCTCGAAACATTCCGACTTTATTCTCGTAGTATTCGACTTTATTCTCGTAGTATTTCTACTTTAGTCTCGTAGTACTTCGGCTTTATTCTCGTAGTACTTCGGCTTTATTCTTGTAGTCTTTCTACTTTATTCTCGTAGTATTTCTACTTTAGTCTCATAGTACTTCGACTTTATTCTCGTAGTATTTCGACTTTATTCTCGTAGTATTTCGACTTTATTCTCGTAGTATTTCGACTTTATTCTCGTAGTATTTCGACTTTATTCTCGTAAGAATAATTTCGACTTTAATTCTCAGAAACCAATTTCTACTTTAATTCTCGTAGTACTTCGACTTTATTCCTCGTAGTACTTCGACTTTGATTCTGCGTAGTACTTCGACTTTGATTCTCGTAGTACTTCGAGCTTTATTCTCGTAGTACTTCGACTTTATTCTCGTAGTAACTTCGACTTTATTCTCGTAGTACTTCGACTTTATTCTCGTAGTGACTTCGACTTTAGTCTCGAATAGTACTTCGACTTTATTCTCGTAGTATTTCAGACTGATTATTCATCGTAGTATTTCGACTTTATTCTCGTAGTATTTCGGCTTTACTCTCGTAGTATTTACTACTTTATTCTCGAAACATTCCGACTTTATTCTCGTAGTATTCGACTTTATTCTCGTAGTATTTCTACTTTAGTCTCGTAGTACTTCGGCTTTATTCTTGTAGTCTTTCTGCTTTATTCTCGTAGTATTTCTACTTTAGTCTCATAGTACTTCGACTTTATTCTCGTAGTATTTCGACTTTATTCTCGTAGTATTTCGACTTTATTCTCGTAGTATTTCGACTTTATTCTCGTAGTATTTCAAATTTATTCTCGTAGTATTTCAAATTTATTCTCGAAACATTTCTACTTTATTCTCGTAGTATTTCTACTTTATTCTCGTAGTACTTCGACTTTATTCTTGTAGTACTTCGACTTTATTCTCGTAGTACTTCGACTTTAGTCACGTAGTACTTCGACTTTATTCTCGTAGTATTTCTACTTTATTCTCGTAGTATTTCTACTTTAGTCTCGTAGTACTTCGACTTTATTCTCGTAGTACTTCGACTTTATTCTCGTAGTACTTCGACTTTAGTCTCGTAGTACTTCGACTTTAGTCTCGTAGTATTTCTACTTTATTCTCGTAGTACTTCGACTTTATTCTTGTAGTACTTCGACTTTATTCTCGTAGTACTTCGACTTTAGTCTCGTAGTACTTCGAGTTTAGTCTCGT
This sequence comes from Schizopygopsis pylzovi, assembly GCA_027422435.1. Taxonomy (NCBI): domain Eukaryota; kingdom Metazoa; phylum Chordata; class Actinopteri; order Cypriniformes; family Cyprinidae; genus Schizopygopsis; species Schizopygopsis pylzovi. The sequence goes on along the minus strand of CM049823.1, from coordinate 35,413,605 downwards.
AGTATTTCTACTTTATTCTCGTAGTATTTCTACTGTATTCTCATAGTATTTCGACTTTATTCTTGAAACATTTCTACTTTATTCTCATAGTATTTCTACTTTATTCTTGTAGAACTTCGACTTTATTCTCGTAGTATTTCGGCTTTACTCTCGTAGTATTTCTACTTTATTCTCGAAACATTTCGACTTTATTCTCGTAGTATTCGACTTTATTCTCGTAGTATTTCTACTTTATTCTCGTAGCATTTCTACTTTATTCTCGTAGTATTTCTACTTTAGTCTCGTAGTACTTCGACTTTATTCTCGTAGTATTTCGACTTTATTCTCGTAGTATTTTGAGTTTATTCTCGTAGTATTTCGACTTTACTCTCGTAGTATTTCGGCTTTACTCTCGTAGTATTTCTACTTTATTCTCGAAACATTTCGACTTTATTCTCGTAGTATTCGACTTTATTCTCGTAGTATTTCTACTTTAGTCTCGTAGTACTTCGACTTTATTCTCGAAACATTTCTACTTTATTCTCGTAGTACTTCGACTTTATTCTCGTAGTATTTCTACTTTAGTCTCATAGTACTTCGACTTTATTCTCGTAGTATTTCGACTTTATTCTCGTAGTATTTCGACTTTATTCTCGTAGTATTTCGACTTTATTCTCTTAGTATTTCGACTTTATTCTCTTAGTATTTCGACTTTATTCTCGTAGTATTTCGACTTTATTCTCGAAACATTTCTACTTTATTCTCGTAGTACTTCGACTTTATTCTCGTAGTACTTCGACTTTATTCTCATAGTATTTCTACTTTATTCTCGTAGTATTTCTACTTTATTCTCGTAGTACTTCGACTTTATTCTCGTAGTATTTCGACTTTATTCTCGTAGTATTTCGACTTTATTCTCGAAACATTTCTACTTTATTCTCATAGTATTTCTACTTT
>CM049823.1:35402669-35407669 GCA_027422435.1 Schizopygopsis pylzovi | reverse complement strand
TATTGACTAAAAATGCGTTCGAACACGTTGATTTGGAAGACGAGTCGGTTCAGAATCAGATCGGCTGACTCATATATTACCATAGCATCACAATGCATTTAACTGTTGAAGCCTAGCGTCTATTGACTTCAATGGGGCTGCTTCGAAACTAGACGTCATTGGATAAGTGCTGTGATTATGCCCCGCCCACAGACGCTCCGCGTGAATGGAGGCGTGGCCTAGACTCCGGGCTTCTGCGTGATGATTGGAGGGTCTGTCGAATCTCCTTTTGATTGACAGCGATTTTTACTATAAAAAGTCGCTGAAGCTATTCGAGCTCAGTCCCATCTCGGATGTGTAGTCGAAAGACAAACAGTAGCAACCCAATTCTTGGTATTTGCATGGCTAATTTTCATCATACATTTCACACAATTATACGCCACATTAATTTCGAGTGCTCGTCTAAAATTTCCACCAACTTACAACTCCACAACTGTCTGTCTGTTGACTGTATTTTCTGATTATGATTTATTTGTGATAAAAAGAGAAATCCAAAAATCCCCTCTGGAAAAAAAACCTTGAATTTAATACGACAACAAAATCAAACACGAATGATGAACCTGGTTTTACACAATGATTTATGAAATTCTGTAAAATTGATCTGGAAATGTATGCAAATTAGTGCACGTTTATTTAGACAATGCTTCGTTAGCATATTTAAACATAACATTTCATAAAACTTGTCTGAATTAAAAAAAATAATAGGGGGAGTAGTGTAGTGTCTTGCCTTAAAAATATTGATAAGCACAGATAAATAATTGATAGTAAACAGTGTGATGTTTCATAAACACATAAGAGTGTGTTTAAAGCGAGTGTGTGGTGAAGGTGATTCTGGGAGGAGACTGCGGCTGCAGAATGAGAGTGTATTTAGTGTTCAGATCTTCTGTGGATGACACCGTCAGTCTGAAGTTCCTCAGAATCTGCAGAGACACACACACACACACACACACACACACACACACACACACACACACACAGAGACAGACAGACAGACAGACAGACAGACAGACAGACAGACACACACACACACACACACACACACACACACACAGAGACAGACAGACAGACACACACACACACAGAGACAGACACACACACACACACACACACACACACACACAGACAGACAGACAGACAGACAGACAGACAGACAGACAGACAGACAGACAGACAGACAGACAGACAGACACACACACACACACACACACACACACACACACACACACACACACACACACACACACACACACAGAGACAGACACACACACACACACACACACACACAGAGACAGACAGACAGACACACACACACACACACACACACAGAGACAGACACACACACACACACACACATGTTGGTTTTTATGGTTTACGGGACTCTCCATAGGCGTAATGGTTGTTATACTGTACAAACTGTATGTGTTCTTGCCCTACACCTAAACTTAGCCTCACATGAGACGGTGCATTCCTGTTTTCCCCCCAAAACTCTCTCTGTATGATTTATAAACGTTTTGAATTATGGGGACACTGAAAATGTCCTCATAAATCACCTTCTCCTTGTAATACCTATCATACCCATGTCATTATACAAATTTGTGACCTCACCAACACACACACACAGAGTATATATATACTGTATACAGGGTTCCCACACCTTGGTTAACTTCAAATCCAAGGAATTAATGTGGGGACACGTTTCAAGTGAGAGCAAGATTACATCGTGTGCCCACGTGATACATTATTACAGTTTTCATGCAGCAAACACAACTATGCAAAAATAGCATTTATTTTTGGCCATAGGACAGAGATCTGATAATCTATTTGTCGTATTTGTGTTTTGCATAAAACTGAAGAATATTCGGTACATCCTATACTGTATTCTAAAATGATCTGATATTAACTTTTGCATGGATTTTATTGAAACGCGCTTAGGCTCATGTAACCAGACGTTTTAAGATATATGAATATGCTTTTAAGTTTTTCTTGCCTCATGGGTTTTCATTATTTTAACAAGCAAAGCAAATCAATATTACATTAAACAACATATTTGGGCAACAGATTATCAAAAATATTTTATGATTATTAAACACAGTGTGTCTGTGAAACATTAAGGTACCATTGTAGTAGTTTCGTGTGCGCGTACAACACAAAGTACCTCATGCAGGACACACTTAACGTGATGCGTAAATGCGCATAACTAAAATAAATCTACTCTAATCAGCTGGTGGATATTTCCCTCATCAACTGGTCTCTTGAATCAGACCCAGTCATGTGTCTCTGAGGGTTTGTACTCACGTGCAGTAAGAGCAGCTGCATCTCGTTCTCTGCGATCCTGCGGCCGACACACTGTCTGGATCCGAAGCCGAAGGCCAGCGAGCGAAAGCCAGCTCCTGCAGACCCCCAGCGGCTCGGCTCGAAGCGCTCCGGACACTCGAACACCTCTGCACTGCGGCCCAGAGGATACAGACACACCTGCACCAGCGTCTGACACCAGCACAACACACTCAGACACTACTTCAAAACGATTCACATGCTCGTTATGAGCCGTCTGCTTGCAGTAAGTGCAGCACACATGGAGCCGGTTCCACAGACAGGGCTTAGACTAAGCCAGGATTAGGCCATAGTTCAATTAGTAACAGACACAGAGACACAGGCACAGACTAACCGACACAGACACAGAGACACAGAGACAGGCACAGAGACACAAGCACAGACACAGAGACACAGACACAGAGACAGGCACAGAGACACAAGCACAGACATAGAGACACAAGCACAGACACAGAGACACAAGCACAGACACAGAGACACAAGCACAGACACAGGCACACAGACACAGAGAGACAGGCACAGACACAGAGACACAGGCACAGACTAACCGACACAGACACAGAGACACAGAGACAGGCACAGAGACACAAGCACAGACACAGAGACACAGACACAGAGACAGGCACAGAGACACAAGCACAGACATAGAGACACAAGCACAGACACAGAGACACAAGCACAGACACAGAGACACAAGCACAGACACAGGCACACAGACACAGAGAGACAGGCACAGACACAGAGACACAGAGACAGGCACAGACCCAGAGAGACAGGCACAGACACAGAGACACAGACACAGGCACAGACACAGGCACAGACACAGAGAGACAGGCACAGACACAGAGACACAGGCACAGACTAACCGACACAGACACAGAGACACAGAGACAGGCACAGAGACACAAGCACAGACACAGAGACACAGACACAAGCACAGACATAGAGACACAAGCACAGACACAGAGACACAAGCACAGACACAGAGACACAAGCACAGACACAGGCACACAGACACAGAGAGACAGGCACAGACACAGAGACACAGAGACAGGCACAGACCCAGAGAGACAGGCACAGACACAGAGACACAGACACAGGCACAGACACAGGCACAGACACAGAGAGACAGGCACAGAGACACAAGCACAGACACAGGCACAGACACGGAGAGACAGGCACAGAGACAAGCACAGACACAGAGACAGGCACACAGACACAGAGACACAGGCACAGACACAGAGACACAAGCACAAACACAGAGACACAAGCACAGACACAGAGACAGGCACAGACACAGAGACAGGCACAAATACAGAGACACAGTCACAGAGACACAGGAACAGACACAGAGACACAAGCACAGACACAGAGAGACAGGCACAGACACAGAGACACAGGAACAGACACAGAGACAGGCACAGACACAGGAACAGACACAGAGACACAGGAACAGACACAGAGACAGACACAGAGAAACAGACACAGAGACAGGCACACAGAGACAAGCACAGACACAGAGACAGGCACACAGACACAGAGACAGGCACAGAGACACAAACACAGACACAGAGACAGGCACACAGACACAAGCACAGAGACAGGCACACAGACAGAGAAACAGGAACAGACACAGGCACACAGAGACACAGACACACAGGAACAGACACAGAGACAGGCACACAGACACAAGCACAGACACAGAGACACAGAGACAGGCACAGAGACACAAGCACAGGCACAGAGACAGGCACACAGACACAGAGACACAGGAACAGACACAGGCACACAGACACAGAGACAGGCACAGAGACACAAGCACAGACACAGAGACAGGCACACAGACACAAGCACAGGCACAGAGACAGGCACACAGACACAGAGACACAGGAACAGACACAGGCACACAGACACAGAGACAGGCACAGAGACACAGACACAGAGACAGGCACACAGACACAGAGACACAGGAACAGACACAGGCACACAGACACAGAGACAGGCACAGAGACACAGACACAGAGACAGGCATACAGACACAGGCACACAGAGACAGAGACAGGCATAGAGACACAAGCACAGACACAGAGACAGGCACACAGACACAAGCACAGGCACAGAGACAGGCACACAGACACAGAGACACAGGAACAGACACAGGCACACAGACACAGAGACAGGCACAGAGACACAGACACAGAGACAGGCACACAGACACAGGCACACAGACACAGAGACACAGGAACAGACACAGGCACACAGAGACAGGCATAGAGACACAAGCACAGACAGAGACAGGCACACAGACACAGGCACAGAGACACAGACACACAGGAACAGACACAGAGACAGGCACAGACACAGAGACAGGCACAGACACAGAGACAGGCACAGAGACACAGACACACAGGAACAGACACAGAGACAGGCACAGACACAGAAACAGGCACACAGACACAGAGACACAGGAACAGACACAGAGACAGGCACAGATACAGAGACACAAGCACAGACACAGAGACACAGACACAGAGACACAAGCACAGACACAGAGGCACAGACACAGAGACAGGCACAGATACAGAGACACAAGCACATAGAGACAGGCACAGAGACACAAGCACAGACAC
>CM049823.1:35392669-35397669 GCA_027422435.1 Schizopygopsis pylzovi | reverse complement strand
GTGGGGCTCTTGTTAAGGGCCGGGATTTGGACAGAGGTTTGTCTGGTTGGGGATTTTGATAAGATGCAGGGTTTTAAAGAGAGGGTGTGGCTTTTGAAAGGGGGTAGGGTTTGGATAGAGGTTGGGGCTTTTGAGAAAATGCGGGGTTTATGAGAGAGGGTGTGGCTTTTGAGAGGGGGCGGGGTTTGGACGGAGGTTGGGGCTTTTGAGAAAAGGCGGGGTTTATGAGAGAGGGTGTGGCTTTTGAGAGGGGGTGGGGTTTTAAAGAGGATGGCGGGGTTTGGAAAGAGGGTGGGGCTTTTGAGAAGGAGCAGGATTTTAAAAAGAAGGTGTGGCTTTTGAGAGGGGGCGGGGTTTGGAGAGATGGTGGGGCTTTTGAGAAGGAGCAGGATTTTAAAAAGAAGGTGTGGCTTTTGAGAGGGGGCGGGGTTTGGAGAGATGGTGGGGCTTTTGAGAAGGAGCAGGATTTTAAAAAGAAGGTGTGGCTTTTGAGAGGGGGCGGGGTTTGGACAGATGGTGGGGCTTTTGAGAGGGGGCGGGGTTTGGACAGATGGTGGGGCTTTTGAGAAGGAGCAGGATTTTAAAAAGAGGGTGTGGCTTTTGAGAGGGGGCGTGGTTTGGACAGATGGTGGGGCATTTGAGAAGGAACAGGATTTTAAAAAGAAGGTGTGGCTTTTTAGAGGGGGCGGGGTTTGGACAGAGGGTGGGTTATTTGAGAAGGAGCAGGATTTTAAAAAGGTGTGGCTTTTGAGAGGAGGCAGAGTTTGGACAGAGGGTTGGAATTTTGAGATGGGGCGGGGTTTGGACAGAGGGTGGAGCTTTTGAGAGGGGCGGGGTTTAGACAGAGGGTGGAGCTTTTGAGAGGGGCGGGGTTTGGACAGAGGGTTGGACGTTTGAGATGGGGCGGGGTTTGGACAGAGGGTGGGGCTTTTGAGAGGGGGTGGGGTTTGGACAGAGGGTGGGGCTTTTGAGAGGGGGCGGGGTTTAGACAGAGGGTGTGGCTTTATTATCATCAACTCTCAATCGAACACTGACCTTCCAGGGCAAAGCGGAAGAGGTCAGGACTGGGGTCAAGGGTCATACTGCGCTGACCCGTCTCTCCCACGCCCTCAGTCTCCACCCGGTGTCGCAGCGAACGGCAGAAATCCTGCGCGACGTCGTCCAGCAGCGGAAGGAAGCGGCGTACGGATGACGTGACCATCACCTCCCTGTTTAACAGCAGCCTGTCGGCGCGCCACTCCGTCCCGTTCCTGTAGACACACAACACTTACACGTCTGAACATCACTACATCACTGACACACACACACAATGGAGACACACACATACACACACACACACACACACACATACACGGAGACACACAGACACACACACACACACACACACACACACACACACACACTCTCTCACACACACACACACACACAGAACACACACACACACACACTGACTTGAGGAAGACGCCTTTGCTGTGTCTGCGTGTCTCTCGGTGTGTGGCCCAGGGCTGCAGCGTCATGCGGCGCGGATGGAGGCCCTCGGATCGGAACAGCTCCCCGATGTCCAGCGGAAGCATGATGTTCACGCTGCTCTGAGAGCCCAGAAACTCTCTAAGAGTAAGATAAACACAACACGAGCTCAGCTGCAGGCATCAGGCCGTTCATCTGGATTCATTCTCAATCATGATTTTGACTTCACAACAAATCATACGTGACCCTGGAGCACACAAGCAGTCATAAGCAGCACAATAGACAACAATACATTGTATGGCTCAAAATTATCATTTTTCTGTTATGCCAAAAATCATTAGATATTAAGATCATGTTCCATGAAGATATATTGTACCGTAAATATATCAAAACTTAATTATTGATTATTAATATGCATTGCTAAAAACTTAATTTGAACAACTTTAAAGATGATTTTCTCAATATTTAGATTTTTTTGCACCAGATTTTCAAATATTTTCCAAACCATACATCAATGAAATATTATTTATTCAGCTTTCGTGTATAAATCTGGTTTTGTGCTCCAGGGTCACTTATAATCACGATTACTATGATGCTCTTATTTTGTATCATGATATAAATCCAGCATCAAAATTGTATTAATACATGTGATCTATTGTGTATTATTTTTCATAAAGATTCAATATTTTGTAAATGAACTCCGGAATGAGAACTTAAAAGTTTTTAATAATTAAATAGCGTGATATGTTTCCAGTTGAAACATTAACAGCTTACAAATAAAACACATTTCAATTAGTGCTGTTTAACACGATTTTCCGTCTCAAACACATTTATCATTAATTTTCCTTCCATAAAATATGAAATACAGTACTGTTGATTATTACAAATGTTTGGAGATGTTTCCTACCGACACACTACAGCAAAAGATAAAAATACCTGACTTAAAACCAGTTTTTGTTGGTGAAAATGTACTTTTGTACAGTACTGTATATTTAAAGTTTAGAAAAATTAATTAAAAAAATGTAAATAAAAAAATGTTCAATAAAAGTGAACGAGTAATTGTGTTACATTTTATATTTATTTATTTTCATACACATTTATTTTTTTTGTTATTAATTTTTTTTATGAATATTTTGGAAATGAACTGGAAGGTGAATATAAATGATTTAATTTTTAATACTGAAATTGTGTGTAAAATATTTCCAGATGAAACACTGACAGCTTAAATACACAACCATGTTGCATTTTAGTAAAATAATGCATGAAAATACAATTAATTCAATGTATTTTTGTGTCTTTTAAAAAAAAAAATCATTAACTTCCACACTTCAGTTTAATTACATTTAATGTTCAAGTAAATCCACTAAAAAGAGTTAAAGTTAAAATTTGTGATGTTTCAAAAGTCAATGAGTGATGGTGTTAAACAATCAAACAGAATTAACTGTAAAATAAAGAGCATTTCTGACGAATGATTTATGATCAAACGTTCATAAATTCATTTTTAAATCAAAACACATTTACTGGAGATGCAAAATGACATTTTCATGCAATGTTAGAGTTTAAGGACAAACATATCTGCCTATAAAAAAATTATATAAAAAAAACGAAAATGAAAAATACAATTATTTAAAAGTCAAAACAAGTTTCTTTATCTGACTCCGCAGAGAGAAATCTGAAGTTCAGTATATGAGAGTTATTAGTACTGCGGCTCTGTACAGATGATGATGATGATGATGAAGGTGATGATCTCTCAGAGATGTACCTGTAGATGGGTCCGAGGCGTCTGAAGCTGTTCTCCATGTGTTTGTGAAGCAGGCTGAACCTCCCGTCCTTCCAGAAGCGCAGCAGGTTGATCCAGCCGACTGCTGCCGGTGTGAGGAATCTCCTGGAAGCCTCGCACTCTTCCTCCGCCGCTCCTCTGCAGCGCTCGCTCCGTCGCAGCATCCTCACACACACACCGCGAGAGGACGGAGGACGGCGAGCCGCTGCTGCCGCTGGAAGCGCTCTGAGGAGAGCACTGCTCTCTCCTCTGCTGCTCGCAGCGCTCTGTCCTCCGCTCTCTCACACACCGCAGACGTTACTGTCATCGGCAAAGTCTCAGAGACATCTCTCTCTCTGCCCTCGACACGCTCTGCCCTCTCACACCACGCTTACTGTCTCTCTCTCTCCTCTCTCTGTCTTCTCTCTCTCTCTCTCCTGTCTGTCTGTCCTCCTGCTCTCTCACTAACCGATGAGTTACTGTCACATCAGGGCAAAGTTCAAGAGAACAACAACACATCAGCATGCGCACTCAGACACAGACACTCTCTCTCTCTCTCACACACACACACTCTCTCTCTCTCACCACACACACAACACACACTCTCTCTCTCTCTCTCACACCACACACACACACACACACACAAACACACACCTCCTCACACACACACACACACACACACACACACACACTCTCTCACTCACGCACCACGCACACACTCTCTCAGACACACACACACACACTCACGCACGCACGCACACACACACACTCTCACACACACTCTCTCAGACACACACACACACACTCTCTCACGCACACACACTCTCTCACGCACACACACACACACACACACCACACACACTCTCTCTCAGCACACACACGCACACACCCCACGCACACACACCTCTCTCACGCACACCACCAACACACACACACCCTCACCACACACACACACACACACACACACACACACACACACACACACACACAGGTAGAGTGTTTACTCTTATGTGTATGATGCAGAACACATGTGAATCTCATAAGATGCTCGTACACAATAATATGAATGTGATGAATTCATCTCCAGAGATTTCGTGTACTTGATTGCACAGATGATATTAGAACTGAACTGAGCTGGACGATGACATCACTGAATTATGAGTGTTTACTATTGTCCTTCTGCATTATTAACACTATTGTCCCATTTAATACTGTAAAGCTGCTTTGGACACAATCTGTATTGTTAAAAGCGCTATAAATAAAGATGACTTGATGCATCACATGGAGTTTTTATTCTTTGTCTCAGTTGTGTCACACAATGGCAAACTAAATATAAAACAATTATGGCATGACTTGTAAACAACTTCTCACTTAAACTGCTTAGACATGGACAAAATGTTCAAAATCCATTATTACTGTATGTATGCATATCCAGCATATACATCTACTCACATATAATCATATACACTATTAGCAAATGTAATTAGTAAACGTAAACCATCCAATCGTTCAGCTCTAACAATGCTACATAGACTACAGTGCAATACAGTATTATATTGTGTATCGCATAAACGGTTATACACAGAAAAATAAAAGACATTTACAAGATGAGACGAGACTGTAAGCTGCTTGAGCAAAACACACAGACACACACACACACACACACACACACCGCACACAAACACACGCACGCAGACAGACAGACACACACTCGCATACGCACTCAGACACAGACTCGCACTCACCCACACACACACACACACACAAAATAATA
>CM049823.1:35380169-35385169 GCA_027422435.1 Schizopygopsis pylzovi | reverse complement strand
ATCAATAATTATCAAAATAAGGTTGAATTTTGTCCTTTGGTTAGCTATAACGAGGTCATTTAGAAAAGAGGAGTGGCTACATATACCCAAAAGCCTATTAAACCTAAACAAAAACTCAAAGGTTTACAAAACATGTGTCAGATGACTCTTAATAAGCATCCAAAGTTACCATAGGTGGCGCTATAACAGTGAAAAGGGCCTTAAAAAACACTATTTCTATAGTAAATGACCTCAAATTGCAATAAAATGTTCACTTATACACTATATCTTCATATCATATGATAGATTTTCTCATTCGGAACAACTTTGCCTGCAGGATCGCTGCTGTCAATCAAATCTGAGATTATTTAAAAATATATACTTTTGTGAAACAACTCAAAATCAGTCAAATCAATGCAGTACTGTTCTCTAGACTCTCTATATACGTGCATGTATAAATACACAATAATTAATTACTCTGAGCTATATACGTGCATGTATAAATACACAAGAATTAATTACTTTGAGCTATATACGTGCATGTATAAATACACAAGAATTAATTACTCTGAGCTATATACGTGCATGTATAAATACACAATAATTAATTACTCTGAGCTATATACGTGCATGTACAAATACACAATCATTAATTACTTTGAGCTATATACGTGCATGTATAAATACACAAGAATTAATTACTCTGAGCTATATACGTGCATGTATAAATACACAATAATTAATTACTCTGAGCTATATACGTGCATGTATATATACACAATAATTAATTACTCTGAGCAATATACGTGCATGTATATATACACAAGAATGAATTACTCTGAGCTATATATGTATACGTGCATGCATATATACACAAGAATGAATTACTCTGAGCTATATACGTGCATGTATAAACACACAAGAATGAATTACTCTGAGCTATATACGTGCATGTATAAATACACAATAATTAATTACTCTGAGCTAGATAAGTATACGTGCATGTATAAATACACAAGAATTAATTACTCTGAGCTATATACGTGCATGTATAAATACACAAGAATGAATTACTCTGAGCTATATACGTGCATGTACAAATACACAATCATTAATTACTCTGAGCTACATACGTGCATGTATAAATACACAATAATTAATTACTCTGAGCTATATACGTGCATGTATAAATACACAAGAATTAATTACTCTGAGCTATATACGTGCATGTATATATACACAATAATTAATTACTCTGAGCTATATACGTGCATGTATAAACACACAAGAATGAATTACTCTGAGCTATATACGTGCATGTATAAATACACAAGAATTAATTACTCTGAGCTATATACGTGCATGTATAAATACACAATAATTAATTACTCTGAGCTATATACGTGCATGTATAAACACACAAGAATGAATTACTCTGAGCTATATACGTGCATGTATACATACACAAGAATTAATTACTCTGAGCTACATACGTGCATGTATATATACACAAGAATGAATTACTCTGAGCTATATACGTGCATGTATACATACACAAGAATTAATTACTCTGAGCTACATACGTGCATGTATATATACACAAGAATTAATTACTCTGAGCTACATACGTGCATGTATATATACACAAGAATTAATTACTCTGAGCTATATACGTGCATGTATATATACACAAGAATTAATTACTCTGAGCTATATGCGTGCATGTATATATACACAATCATTAATTACTCTGAGCTACATACGTGCATGTATAAATACACAATAATTAATTACTCTGAGCTATATACGTGCATGTATAAATACACAAGAATTAATTACTCTGAGCTATATACGTGCATGTATATATACACAAGAATTAATTACTCTGAGCTATATACGTGCATGTATATATACACAATCATTAATTACTCTGAGCTACATACGTGCATGTATAAATACACAATAATTAATTACTCTGAGCTATATACGTGCATGTATAAATACACAAGAATTAATTACTCTGAGCTATATACGTGCATGTATATATACACAAGAATTAATTACTCTGAGCTATATACGTGCATGTATATATTAGGGGTCGACCGATTATCGGCCTGGCCGATTATCGGCGCCGATATTAAGCATTTTACCGATTATCGATATCGGCCATTTTAAAAACAGATTTGCCGATAATTTTTTTTTTTTTTTTTTATGCAAACAAACATACTATTTACAGGTGACATTATTTATTGGTGAATAAATAATACAGGTGAAACTATTTAATGTTTAAATGCACTATTTGGCTCGATGCAGCCTGTCTGAGCTCAACACTCTGTGAGAGTGAGGCGATCTCTCAATCTCTGAGAGCAATCTCCGCCCACCGCTCATCTGATATGTAGAGAGTCACGAGTCCGACCAATCAACGCGGAAAACTGAAGGCAGTCTCACACCGAAAGCACATGCTAACTGGAGCTGCCTCAGTGATCACGCATCAGTTGTCTCTCAAAGGTAAAGCAGCAGCAGACGTTGCTGAAGTTGCAAAACACCTCAATATAACCCAGGATGTCCGCGATGCGGAAAATGCGGGCGGAATCGCGAAATGCAGTCATATAATGGAATTTACCGTATAACGCGGAATGTCATGGAATGTGTCGAAGTTTGGATGAATTAATCAAAAGTAGGTCAGTACACTTAAATCGACTCGCGCTATGGACTAGTATCTATAAATATTAAGCTGCAAAACACTATTTAAATATGAATCCTGCATGTTCTGCATCTCTGTTAATGAATGACACAGACGTGCGGTTTCATTTACTGCACACACACATACTGAAGCGCACGTGCTGCTCGCGGTGACTTCAGCGTCTGCCGTCTCACTAAATGAGGACATAAATACACGAACAACATCCCCAGAACAGCTCGGAGAGTCACTTGATGAGCATTTGACCGTTTCATTTGAGTAAAACGATCGTCATATCATATATACATAGGCTACAGAAACTTAAAAGGTCCTCATGGCAACCTGGCAAAATATAAGTTCGGTTTAGCCGAATATATTACTGTATACGTAATACAACTACAACAATTATTACAACTTTTGTTGAGAATAATCACACAATACGCTAAATACGTTTACTTTAAGTTCTACAAAATGTTTACAGAATGCTTCTGGGTGATCTCTGTACTTATGTTATTATTAATATTACTGTTTATTTAATGTTGTTGTTATTAACAGTTTTCAGAATTAAAGACATGTTTAAAAGCATTTAAAGAACGTTTTTTTTGTCAGAGCTCTTGTTATTATTAATTTTGGCATTCATTTTCATTTTTACACCAGACACGTATATCGGTTCAAAATATCGGTTATCGGTCTACTTGATCTGTAATAATCGGTATCGGTATCGGCCCTGAAAAACACATATCGGTCGACCCCTAGTATATATACACAATCATTAATTACTCTGAGCTATATACGTGCATGTATAAATACACAAGAATTAATTACTCTGAGCTACATACGTGCATGTATATATACACAATCATTAATTACTCTGAGCTATATACGTGCATGTATATATACACAAGAATTAATTACTCTGAGCTATATACGTGCATGTATATATACACAATAATTAATTACTCTGAGCTATATACGTGCATGTATAAATACACAAGAATTAATTACTCTGAGCTATATACGTGCATGTATAAATACACAATAATTAATTACTCTGAGCTATATACGTGCATGTATATATACAAAAGAATTAATTACTCTGAGCTATATACGTGCATGTATAAATACACAAGAATTAATTACTCTGAGCTATATAGGTGCATGTATATATACACAAGAATTAATTACTCTGAGCTATATACGTGCATGTATATATACACAATCATTAATTACTCTGAGCTATATACGTGCATGTATAAATACACAAGAATTAATTACTCTGAGCTATATACGTGCATGTATATATACACAATCATTAATTACTCTGAGCTACATACGTGCATGTATAAATACACAATAATTAATTACTCTGAGCTATATACGTGCATGTATAAATACACAAGAATTAATTACTCTGAGCTACATACGTGCATGTATATATACACAAGAATTAATTACTCTGAGCTATATACGTGCATGTATAAATACACAAGAATTAATTACTCTGAGCTATATACGTGCATGTATATATACACAATAATTAATTACTCTGAGCTATATACGTGCATGTATATATACACAATCATTAATTACTCTGAGCTATATACGTGCATGTATATATACACAAGAATTAATTACTCTGAGCTATATACGTGCATGTATATATACACAAGAATTAATTACTCTGAGCTATATACGTGCATGTATAAATACACAATAATGAATTACTCTGAGCTATATACGTGCATGTATAAATACACAAGAATTAATTACTCTGAGCTATATACGTGCATGTATATATACACAATAATTAATTACTCTGAGCTACATACGTGCATGTATATATACACAATAATTAATTACTCTGAGCTATATATACGTGCATGATATATATACACAATCATTAATTACTCCGAGCTGCTAATTCTTGAGTAATTCTCGTATATTACTCCGAGCTATATATGAACGTTTATCATAACAAACACTGTTAATACTGTTAATTAGTGGCTGAGCTGTGTGGGCGTGTCTACTGCTGACGCTCTAATGTTATTGGTCGACCGCATGGCTGGATATATCTCATATAATTAACAACACGAACCTTCAATGTGTGACTCAAACTTACTTTAGACTGCACACTGTTCGTCATTTTTATGTCGTTAGAGTCAAATCGTTTAAAACGGTGAGATCGCGTCTGGTCTTGCGTGCACTCGAGAAGGTGACGTGTACAGATTCTTCGCTCCTATTGGTTGTCGCTCGCAGTTCATTTGCATAAAGTTGAGCAATCCCACATGACACGCCCACATTCCGTCGCCAGCTCTCCATTGAATGTGAATGTGATCGTGTT